>PVKU01008957.1:0-67396 GCA_004027475.1 Anoura caudifer | reverse complement strand
ATCTTGCTTCTTGATTTTACACTGATTTCTGAAAGTCAGAAATGTCATCTCCAAAAAATGTTAAGAAGGTTGTAAAAAATAATCACTCTATTCAATATTGTATTTTTGGAAATGGAGTATATTTTCAAGAAATTAAAAACTGAGGAAAAAATGCCATTTAACATCATTGGTATGTCAGTTTAGGTCAGCAGGAAAAAGTGTGATAAGCTTGTCTCTCTGATACACCAACAAGATACTCTAGTCCAAGTTTTAATATGCTTCCCATGTTTTCTACTAGATGTTTCTTTTCTACCACTTTTCATCCTTTTCCAGGTATCGTATCAGAGGATTGGTTCAGCCTTTAAAACTTCAGTAACAGGAACAAGTCCGGTATCCACAGATTTCTTTTCAAAAGGGACTCTAACCCATCAGATAGCCCCTACAGAAAGAAAATTTACAAACACAAAAAGTGAAAATGAAGCAACATTTCAAAATATCCAAACAAATTTTATGATGAATCAGATAACAATCTGAAATGTAATTGTGTGATTCGATTTTATTGTTCTTAGCTCATATCTTGCCCCCCATCCCCAAATATTTTGCTGGGCCTCAGTTCCATCACTCTTCTTCCTCAAAGGATAAAGTTACAAACCAAAATGCTAAACAACACAAAATGGGGGGGGGCGGGGGGTGAATTTAAAAAATGTTATGTAAAAATTAAAGAGTCAGAATCAATTTCCTTTGGAGTCTCACAACTGTAACAAAAACCATAAACCTTTTAATGGAAAGAAGTTGATTTTGATTTTCTAAAAACCCTAATAATACCAAAGAAGGTGGGAGGATTAGGAGCTCCTCACACCTGGGAAGTGAGCCCCTGAACATCTATTTTTTCAGGAACTGTCCAGACAGCAGTGAGATGCGTTGGCTGCAGCTGTTGAGCAGGCCAGACTTTATGTGGATCAAACAGGAGATCCTTTTACTAAATGTACAGCTTAGGCCCTGGAATCGCTTTTAAATTGAAGCATTAAGTTTGGTTTTATAAAGTTCCAAACTTTGGCCTTTCCAATAAATTCTTGCAATCTATTAGTAAGGATCTGCAAGATCAGGGAAAAGAAAAAAGAAAAAAAGAAAGACTGTATAAAGCTATTCACATTAAGAAAGAGTGTAACACACCCTGCCCCGGTGCTGCCTGCGGAGCTTCTCTCCTTCGGACCCTGCCTGTAACAACAAGTGGGTAAGCCTGGGCAAACCTGACTGTCTCCCTATCTGTAAGGTGGAGTTACCTCAAAGGGTTTTAAGGATTATATAAGAAAATCTAAGTCTACAGTAAATGCTACTCATGGCAATTAAGCTCTTGAAAATGTCAGCTGCTACTGTTCAGAGTCAAGTTTCTTCATCTGTAATGGAAGGGATCAAAATTCTTCATAGGGTTGAGATCTACTATGGTGCCTGGCGCATAGCAGACATGCAAAAATGTTACATTCCTCTTTTCCTGCTTCTGGACTCACTTGATCTGCAGGGCTTACCATCTCCCTAATGTTCAGTCTCACTTTTTCTTCTGCTCTGTCAGCCTGGCCAATCCAAACTCTGAGTACAAAGAGAACTTCTAACTAACACAACCACCTTTGCAACAACTCTGACACAATCCAGTACTTCTCACCCAAGGAAAAAAAAACTGAATAAAAAATAAAAAGGCTCTTAGAATATATATTGACCTTGAAGACTCCACATAAATTTGCTACGAGAATGCCTGATACTTCACAGAAAGCATACTTTAAGACCTAAACTCTGTAAGGAAAAAAAAAGTTCAAAAAGACTGTAAGGAAGTATCCACTAATATCTGCACCCATGGAAGTTAGCTTACACTTGCACTCCACAGCTAGCGTTCACTTTACAACCCTGAAGGGCCGAGAACTCTTTAGGGGCAGTCCCGTCGCCTGCATATACTGGTATGTGAGCAGGCACTTTTGGACATCAGTCTCTTGACAGAGTTGTATGCTACGGTACCCTTCCTCATAACTAATGTGTGAGCTATGCTTATGTACTATAAATCCATGGATTATCGTCAACCTAAATTTACATGGAACAGAGTACTTAAATGGATAAACCATTGTTCAAAGCTACCAAACACAGATAGCCCTATCTTAGGAAAAACTGAGGGAGCATTAAGAAATATAATGCTATAAAGATACCATGCTGGAAGGAAAAAAAGAACAAATGAACTAATATACTTCTTGGTAAGGAATAAAAATAAACTTGTTGAAATACATTTAGTCCATTCTCATGGGCCAGAAAAATGTCACGGTCTTCAATTATTATATTCAGGCTTGTGAGAATTTTATGTACGTAAAATTATTGGCAAATACAAGTACTTAGGTAATATAAGTATTATAGATAAATAAAAGTAAATCAAGAATGCAAAAAACAACTAGACATAGAAGACAGAATGAGCCCCTATTAACCTTTATTTTAAGACACTCATTCTCTCAAAGTGCCTTATGTATATAAGGCAGGTAATGTGTTAGGTTGGCACTAACACAGAACCTTCTCAAAAAACTATGACATGTATTCTTGCATTTAACCCTTGCAACAATCCTAAAAAGGTGGGAGAAACAAATGTTGTTCTCATTTTGCAGTTGAAGAATGTGAGACGATGGGGCAGTTATGTGGTTTGCTCAAAATCACATCACGAGAAAAGAACAGAACCAGCATTAAAACACAAGTGTCCCACTCCTGGACCACCATCTTCTCCAACGATCCTAAAACGAAAATCTCACTTTTTTCATTTAGAAACAGAAACTGCTTATTTATTTATTTTTAAAATGGGGGCCATAATTCAATTTGAAACATAGTACTTTTACAATTCTGTTTATCTTTACAATAAAAACACAAATAATTAATATTAACGTTATGCTTGAGAGCATATAAAACACCTCTCATTTAATCTTGACAGTAACTCTGAGTCTCAAATTAACTGCACTTAAGAAGTTTGGAATCTGAGCCCAGACAACTGATCCGAAGTCTCAGAGCGAAGACAGAGGAAGCCCCGGTTTGGTCCCCCAATTCCTCACTCCTCCTACCACACTCTGTCCTCAGTAGCTGCACACTGTGTTTTGTTAGGGTTCCTTCTCTCCTTTGCTAACAATGGACCCTAGACACGAGATTTCCCTCACTGAAACAAGCCAGCTCATTCGGATGCCAGACTCTCTACAATGTTAACTTTCTGAATAAAACTCCAAACCTGGGAACAAATGAAAGACTCAAGCACTGTACAGGACGGGAAAAGCCAGCCCGTCAAGCTCTCCTTCCTCCAGGGCTGCTTTAAGAAAGCAGTCAGACAGCTAAAATGTCTATTTCCTCGAATCACAGAATAACCAACGAACTGAAAGGAGCAAGGAAAGGGTGAGCTTACAATGACAACAATGAGAAGTGACAGGTTACACTGAGGAAATAAACTAAAAAACTAAAAAGTACTACTATGTCTAACACAAGTGTGAATGGAAAATGACCCCGAGTCAAGAAGGCAAAATTATGCTTAATGTTCACAGTGCCTAGCAAATAACACTTATCAAATAATATTTGCTAAATACAAATGTGTTAAGGAGGCAATAAAACACTTTAAAAAAAAAGCCACTTTTGAAAGAGGTATGTCAAAAATGAGAAAGAGGAAGTTTTAGTACATGTAGGATTACATTTGACTTATATGGGAGAATCACATATACGTATCATCCTATTCTCTAAAATTATGATGTTAATTTAAATAAAATACTATTATATTCTTATTCTTATTTTTTCACTCCCTCCCCCTTTAGGAAAACTTCTTTTCTGAACTGATCCCATTATCTTAGGATTTACTCAGGAGCTCCCTAGCTTTTCTCATCAGACTTAATAAATAAACACTTGTTCAAATTTCTAAAATGGCAATTTTTGCCAGAGCAAAGCAGGCCTTTTGTCTTCAATTATGTAACAGTACCTATCTGG
Source organism: Anoura caudifer (assembly GCA_004027475.1). Taxonomy (NCBI): domain Eukaryota; kingdom Metazoa; phylum Chordata; class Mammalia; order Chiroptera; family Phyllostomidae; genus Anoura; species Anoura caudifer. Next base: position 63,436 of record PVKU01008957.1, on the reverse strand, counting down.
TCTATTTTACACAGCTTTACAACAGACTTGCCTGGAGGAACTCTCTCCCAACCACTTTACCTAACTTTAGGCCATTACACCACAACACGGCAGGACATCTTTAATTTTTATTTTAAGATTCTCCAATTAGCTCAAAAATACCCCAATACTGGAGGCTGAAGAGAATCTAATGACTGTTCTTTATTTTTTGGGAAAACCAATTACAAATTCATACCAAAGTCTTCTATACAGCGTAAAAACATTATTTCTTTGAGCCTGTATACATTTAAAAGATACCTCACACACAACTTCAGATATATTATCTTATGAATTATATTAGAAAACTTTTATTTTCAAAATGAAAATTGCTTCTTTATTAACTTTGTGCTAGTACAATAAAAATAATAGGCACTAAACGTGGATTTTTCATTTTAAATGTATGGTCACGTATACAAATGGTCAAAAATAGTTCTATTTTATAAACATCCACATTTCTTCAAAAGACAAGGCATCAAAGCCATGATTTAATTTATAAAATTTTATTAGTAGAGGAGACACCAGGTCCTTAGAAAGCATAAATCAGGAACTATAAAATTAGTAATACCATTCCACCCCTTGTTTTCTCCTTTTTAAAGGTAACCTGTGCTAAAAATGCTAAGCTCTTGTGGAACGGCCCAGCACTGGAGGTCGTCACGATGCACCCCCTCACGCAGCCATTCCGCCTCAGGTGCTAGCAGCCTGTCTAATCTGAAAAAAATCATGGTTACTGCTATTTTTTAATGTCTTTTTGTTGTTGCTACTGTTCCACTTACTATGTATCAAGCTGTTTATATATGTTGGAAGCAAAGATAACACGTGTGCAAGAAGAAAGACACATCCCCTCCTTGCTGGTGGTACAAATCATGACCTACTGCGTGCAATACATAATAGGCTCATAAACCTGGCCCACTACAGTGAGTGGGGCCTGCACATATGCCAGAAAATGCAACAACCTTCTTCCCTCTCCTTTCTCAAACTGTGTCCACTGTTTCTCCCCACTCCACACCTAAGGTATCAGACATTAGGAGCTATAGGTAAGGAAGCATATCAAAGAGGCTATCATAAATTCTTTCCTCTTAAAAACTTAAATACTACAGTTACCACTATGACAAGTTACAGAAACAAGCAATTTTCTGCCTAGATCGTTGTTCTACTTTGATTACACCTCAACATAACTCACACCTGAAACCCAGAAAGTATACCCCATTTCCTGCTGTTGGCTTAAGTCAAGTCTTGGATAATGGCCTACAGAATGGGAACAGGAAGACAAATGTTTATATAAATAACTGCAAAAGTAAGATGGAGGCATCCAGAGAATTAAACACTTATCAAAGCATTTTAATAAGCAGTGACTAGCTCTATTATTCTAAAAGTGAAATGCCTCAGCTAAAAGAAAAACGCACTCACATCCTAAGGAGAGGGCTTAAAACTACAAGGAAGCGCAGGAAGCACAGGTGTTGTAGAATGAGAACAAATCTGGTTCTGTGGGTAAAACCAGCCCACTTCTGTTCCACTGTGTCTCCAAAGGTCCCTTCTGTTTTGCTTGTTAATTTTTAACAGCCTCCTCATTCTCTATGGGAGCCTCCTTTTTTCCTTTTTGCTATGGAAACTTTAGCCTCTTCCACATACTCTTCTAGTACATCTTTTCCAGCAGGGACAGAAAAAAGAAAAAACAAAAAACAGGAAGCTAGAGCACCTTAGCCTTTATACAATTTAGCCAATGGCCAAAACTGTTTCCATTGGACAAAAACAAGAGCCACTGGCACAAGTCTGAAGGAGTACTGCATGGCCACATCGATATTCAGCTGACAGAGAACCCTGTGCTCTCTTTCCCACCCTACAAGGGTAAAGTGGGAACATGACTACAGGGTTTAAGTACTGGGTTGGCCAAAAAGTCCATTACGTTTGTTCCATACCATGGCACTAGTAAGTAGTGCTTAGTTGTCTTTAACTTCATTTGAAGCAATTCTGTTAGATTATACTGTGACAGTTCTCATATCAGAATGCATTAAAAAAATCTTATCAAAACTGGTGAATTTTTGTGCAGCCATTTTAATATTGAAGATGGAAGAAAATATGCAACATTTTCCAAGTAGTAGGCTTTATTATTTCAAGAAAGGTAAAAATGTCACAGAAATGCAAAAAATAGATTCGTGCAGTGTATGGAGAAGGTGCTATGACTGATAGAACAGGTCAAAAGTGGTCTGCAAAGTTTCTTGGTACCATTGACATTTTGGCCACATAATTCTTTGCTGTGGGGCTGTCTTATGCATTGGAAGATGTTTAGCAGCACCTCTGGCCTTTACCCACTAGAAGCCAAGAGTGGAAGATAGCTGGTATACTCAAAATATCCAATAAAGTTATTGGTGAAAATGAAAAATGTGTCTTTTACAGAAGAAAGGTAATGGACTTTTTGGCCGAGCCAATACTTCTGATTTTCTAGGGGGAAGTCTGCCTATTCTCCTCCTGATGTGTTATAGGTAATGCACAGGTTAAGCCACAGAACAAGTAAACTCATGAAATTCAAACACATTCCAATCTTCCCTTTTACTGTCTCTTATTATAAGGGGATGTCAGTTCTAAGAAATCAATCTAGTTGTCACTTGATATTTAACATATCCCCTAAAAAGTGAATTTACCAGCAGCTAATTTTTGTGTTGTATGCTTGCTCAAAGTACCTGTAGTTACTTACTAATGCACCCATAGGTGAAGTGAGAATTCAGAGAAAGGTGATCAGATTTAGCCACATCTCAAATTAGAGATCTCAGCTGGAATTATAAAAGTTGTCATAAAATGAATTTATCTTTGTTCTGAAGATATTCTAAGTTTTCTGAATTAAAATTATATATATTCCTTTTCCCATCTTTTTAGGGAGGCAACAACTCTCCTTTCCCATTCAAGACTTACTGGGTTTTCTTCTACTAATATCAAGGAACAGCAGCAATTAATGTCTTGAAAATATTCCCTACTAGTACCATTACTGCTAGAATAGAATACCATATGCTACAGACTAACCAAAAAACACTTCAGAGAAACAGTGGTCAGTGATGCTACAGCAAAATAACTAAATTTTCTCCTGAATATGCATGAAGATAACAATCAGGAAGACCTATTGGTCTAATTTTTAAATATAACCTTGAGCAAGTAACCAATTTTTTTAGTTCTATAAATTTTCATCTATTTAAATGAGTTCAATTCAATCTTCTAAAATTTTATGTAATCCAGGTAATTATTTTACCAATTTTCAAAAGAAGTTGCTGATTACACAAAGTACTTGGTAACTTACGGCAGTTTCATTCTCATGAATACTCTAGCCATGAAAAAACTCAATAGGACACAGACGAATCCAATGAATAGAAGAAGAAATCTATTGAGTTTTGGAATGTTTGGAGCATTGGATCGGTCTAGGATTATGAAACCTAAACCTCCCATTGTAAACAGGAAACTGGATGCAAGTCCTTCCATAATATATTGTCCATTTACTCTGAAAAAGAAAGACCACAGCAAAATAAAAACTTTTTCCTTAGGTTGAAATTCCCACTTCTGCTAAAACATTTTTGTGCTAATTTCTTATTCTTTCCCTTACAACTATTTTACTGCATTTCTGGATATTTGTTTCAACAAATATTTATTGAGCACCTATTATGTATCAAGTACTATCCTAGGTTCTGGGGCTGTCACAATGAACAAAATAGACAAGAAGCTTTGTCTTTATGGAGCAAATGTCCGAATAAGTTTTAAAACATCAACTAACACAACTATCTGTGAAAATCAATACCATATTTTAGCCATTAGCTTAAAAAACCAATTATTGTATAAATATAAATCCTTTACACAGAACTTGAACTTTTAAAAGTTATCCTATTTAAATGTCTATCAATTTCAAATTCATTTTGAACTGGTTAGAAATGTTTTTGTCAAGTTTTATAATAATTAATAAACCTCTAAGTTCAAAGGCAAAAATTTAAAAGCAGATGTTCTTCACTTAGACTCCATGAACACCACTTGCCCCACCCTGAGGATTCCCAGTGATCTGTAAACCCCTATAATTATGTGCAAATTTTTGTGTATTATTGTATCTGGTGTTTAGAGTCCATGGGCCCCCCAAAACAATTTTCTCTGTTAAATGGATGATTTATACATGGGCATATGCAAGGAAAGTACACATTTTTTGTTAACTAATTGCTTTAATTGAAAACTCAATAGATGCACCAGGTTCAAAACTCCAACCATACGAACCATGACACTGAAAGGTTTCCCTACCACACAGATCACATGTCATCTAGGTCCCTCCCCAGAGAGTCACAATAATTGTTTCAGGAATATCCTGTACGTAGAATACCACTAATGTAAAGCATAAATACAAATATATAGCTATATTTACATAGACAGGTATCAAGTGGATTGTAGAAAACAACACAATAAGTGTTACTCAAGTGAGCAAAACCACACTGAAACAGTGTTTCATTACTAAAATCGAACTCCCAAGTCTCAAAAATTATGTTTCTTATTTAATAATATATATTTCTTAAATAGCCAGATAGTACAGTCCAGGCCACATGGTTTGTGCCCTACTTACCACTGTAGCTTAAAAGCAACCACAGATGGTGTATAAACACATGGGCATGCCTAGTTCCAATAAAGCTTTACTTAAAATTGGTTTGCTGATTCCCAGAATAGTGTACAAACGTATTTTAATCTGACACCATACTTTAAATAAATGATATTATTGTGAAATGTTATTTCCTAATAGATGAATAGATAATACACTTCTCTTATTCCTGCCCACTTCACACCATTCTGAATTTAGCATTTTAAAACAGCTATTGTCTAAATACAGATGGACTCTATAGGTTTTGCTGTATTTTTAAATAAGCAGTCACAGTCCAACAACCTTCCTTCCCACCACCAAATCATTCATAAAGGTATCTTTTACCTGTAGGCCAAGAAAGCTACTGGTCTCTGATGGCCATGTTCATCGGTCATAGAGCCAACACTTGGAGGTTCAACAATAACATCATAAATTATTCCTATATGGAAAACAACAGTGAGATTAGATTGAGTTCATAATTTTTAAAACAGGATTAGTTCTGTCTCTAAAGATTCATTTATATTTAAATAGCACTGCTTTGATATATTATTATAAACAAATGAGACCCAGCTAATCTCCTAAACATCAGATAAAACCAGAAATTCAACTCAATACTTTAGAATGACTTGTAAAACAATATTGTCTCGTAAAAGAAATTCATTTACTGACTGTTTCTAATACTCAGAAATGACTCCACAATAAAGGAGATTTAAGATTAAAGATTATATTTTAGTTCAAAAAAATGGTCCAGAAAGGCTTGGATTTGTTTCTATAAATTGACAGCTACTAATTATCTTGCTGAAATGTAAAACAAGGAAACATTTTTAAATCCCACCATTAGCACTAGAGATTCATTATTATTAATATTAATGTCTATCAAAATTTTAAGTTTTCCAAATCTCTCATTGTCAACATGATTTTCTCCATTGTTCTCCAACATCCTCACTTCCAGCTTTTCTGAGGAATAGATTGTGTCTCTCTCCCTACGGACTCACACAACAATCATACTGGAATCCCTTAATCCTCCCCCTCCCATCTACTAACTGGTACTGCATCTATCCTCACCTCTTTCCCTCCACACTATAATCAAGGAAGAATCCCTCCCCCTATGAAGGTGGAATGCCTTCTCCAGTTATCATGGCTCCATCCCCTCTAGCCTTCTTCAAGACTTTGTTCCTCTGGATAGCTCTTCTCTCTCCTGTATTTTCAACATGTCTTTCCCTACATCAACCTTCCCTTGACTTCAAAACATCCTAACTAACACTATTTTTATGCTTCCTTTTTGAAAGAGAGTTAGGCTTCCTTCTAGAGAGAAAAAAAAAACTGGCAAATTTGCTGTCTCCCAGTCTTTATTTACCCTTCATTCTTCAACTCACTCCAATCTGGCTTCTGCCACCACTGATATTACTCTTGCTAAGGTCACTTATGACCTCCAAGTTGCTTAATTCAATGGCCATTTTTCAGTTCTTATCTTAGGTTTTCCAGCCGCACTCAATCCAGCTTTCTAAATCCATTTTCTTGTGAGGATATATGTCTTCTCATGGCTTCTGTAACACTCTTGACCATGATTTCCTGCTATCTCCCTAGCCATTTCTTGCTCCTTCTTTACCTAAGCCTCCTCTTCCATAAAACCAGTCAGAAAAGTTCCTTAGGGCTTGATCCACCATCCACTTTTTCTACATTCTCTCCCAAACTGAACTCATCCCTCTCCACAGCTTTCAATTCAATGCGCTAATGACTCCCAATGTGCCAACACTTATTAAATAATGTTAGCACCATTAGAATTAGATGTAAGTTCTCCCAAGAACAGGGGCTTTGACTATGTTCTTCAAGATCTCACTTATGGGAGGAGTTCAGAAAACATTTATTATTAACCAACTTCAACACAGACCACTTCTCTCAAGGCCAGACTCATATCTGTAAATTCACATATATAATTAATTAGAGTTGATTATGTCTAATTATTATATATCCCAAAGTGGCTTCTGGTTCACCATTCTCCAACAAAGACTTCATTTCTTCAATCTCAGAAAATGACACTTTCATTTACTCAGATGCTCAAAGCAGATACCAGTAAGATCCATTCACACTTCATTCTCCCCCTACATCTAATCAATCCATCAAGACCTACTGAATCTACTCCCAAAATATCTTCCACTATATTTTTCTCCACCTCCACTGCCACCCACCTAGTCTGGTCTAAGTCAACTATAAAATCCACCTAATTGGTCTCTCAGTCCCACACCTGTCCATACCTCTCCCTCTGCCTTTCCCCCGATCCATGAGATTTTGACTCACATGCCATTTCCTCAGGAACCACACTCCAACGACATTCCCAATTCCCATTATTTTCTCATAAACTGTCATTCTTTTCCTTCAATGCATTCATGGCATTTTTGCAATGAAAACGGTAACATAACAAAAAATGTATGTAATATTTAACATGTCTTAACCATGACATTATAAGCTTCAGCAGGGCAGGGTCCTTATCTGTTTCATTCACTGCTATACCTACTGCCTGAAACTTAACAGGAACTTGATACATTATTTGCTGAACATTTCTCTGTAGTAAATACTGTTTACTTATAAAGGTACACTCAGTTTTTCGAAGAGACACCTTACCGGTGGCAAAACTGATTTCTTGTATGAGATACCTTATGGCCATGGCCACTATAAAAGTGTCCTTTTCATTTTCCACAGGGGTTGGCACAGAAAATCTCCCCCACTAAAATCAACATGGAAAGGGTAGCCAGAATGAAAAACTGTGAGGCATCTAGCAAAGGGAGGTAAGGATTACAGAAAAGAGACTAGCAGAAAAAAAGCCCATGAAGACTCTCTTATTAAAAAAAAAAATTAAATACATGCATTTCAAATTTCACTTATTCACTACAGTACCATTGGAGAGCTGAGCAAGTGTTAATGCTAATGCAATGTTATGATAGTATCCTATCAACATAAGAAAAATTAATGTAATTTATTTAAACAAACATAAGTAAATTGTCACTGTTCTGTGGGGGAGGGTATGTAATTGAAAGATACATTCTAGAACTAAGCTTTCACAGTTTCACATTCTTCCCTCTTGTATAAATAACTATTCTCACAAATCATCTATGAAAATGAAGATATCTCACTATTGCCTTAAAAGGAAAACCACTTTTACTGCTCCTAACCTGAGGAACTGATTTTAATAACTTCCAAATAAAGTATCCCACTTTCCAAAATCTAGCAGTAGCACAGTCGAGTAAATCGTGTAACGGTGGCTTGAAAGGGTGGCGGCTCTGAAAGGACTTAGCTGGATTGCCAGCTCACCACTATACAAAGCAACGCCCCTTTTGCAACTTTCTATGTTTGAAAAGAACATGACAAAACAATAAGTTTTTAATAGTAATGCTATTTTCCTTATTCTTTAAACTCTCAACTTCTGCTCTCTGAAATACAATACCACCTGCAAATCTATCCTCACTCTCAAATATTTATAGAAAACCATGGCTTTAGAAAATTCCATTCATATTCACTGTTGACCTCGACAAAAAGCAACACCGAACCCTTAGGTCTGAGCTAAAAAAAACCTTAAGAATCCTCAAGTCTCTTCCAAGGTTCCAGGGACCGAGGGCAAAGAAAAGGTAGAAGTCCCACACTCTAATCGTGGTTGATTGAGTGTCATGATTGAGTTTATTAATTGCCATGGATGGTAGACCAACCATGGAAGATTAGGGCCAGACTAGGCTTCCCAGTCTAGACTTTGTCAACCATGGCAATCAATAAAGAGCAACAATCCGGCCTTGAAAAATATATTCGATTTGGATCTCCAGGTTAAGAGGCTAGAAGAAAAAAAGCAATGGGAATGAGAACACGAGTGCTGCCAAGAAAAGGATCGGGAGTCCGGGCAAATAAACTTTTGGTACGCTAACATTTGGCACCCCAGAATTTCCCTCCACCCTCCGAAAAGATGAAGAGCAGAGCGATGCTTGCCCCGGGGCTGAGAGTCAGAGAAAGAGGAGCCTCTGGGGCGAATGAGTTCCCCACTACTCGGCGCCTCTCGAACCCAGCCAGCCCGTTACCTCCGGTGATGAGAAAGTAAGACACCACCACCAGAGCGTACACCGTCATAGCCGAGGGCATATGCACCCAGGGCGGCTTCTTCAGCTTCAGGTTGGGGCATTCCAACACTAAGAACGGGACTCGGTACAAAGTCTCCATGTTGGTGGTGGCAAGGACAGCTGTGGATCTCAAGCCCCACGCTCCACCCGGAAACAGACCAGCCCTTCCTTTCTTTTGCGCGTGCGCGGAGCCGGGGCCGGCAGGTGGGCAACACTCAGAGGCAGTTTATATGTCCATAGAAGAAAATAAGAAACTATAAAAAAAATACAGCATTAACGCTATATATTGCTAAAATTTTTATACATAAATTTGAATAAGCAGCTCAATTTTGGGGATAAATTAATGAGTAATTTATGTACCTTCAAGGACCTGCAGGGTTTCTGACGTGGCCGAGCCAGAAGTGCTGAGGAAACCCAATCCATCTGAGCCCGCCCACTTGATGGAGCTAAGGATTTGGAAGCTGATTGGATCAAGGAGCTCGAGGTTCCCTAAGGTGGAGGATGAATGGGGACGCTTGGAAAGCTCTTTCTTTTTTAATAGCATTTTTTTTTCCCGGAGGTTGAGAAAGTACTAGATTGCTGAGATTTACTTCCCGATGCACTAGTTGTGATTGTAATAAAAAAAATTGTTATTAATAATTGTTAAAATAATATACTATCAAAATTTTAAGAATATACAGTGCAGATCTATCACAAATGTCAAGAGGACATCTCCACAAGACCGGTAAAGTCAATACCTTGACTTGACTAAAATACTATTTTAAATAGCCCTCGTACTCCCCTCTACTTTGTTCCTCTCTCAGCCATCCCTAGCTCATAAATGCTAATCTTTCAGGCAGAAAATCTTGAAATCAGCTAGTTGCTCTCTTTATTAAACCTTCACACCCAAAATATCAGCAGGTGTTTTTGTCTTTACTACCAAAAGTATCCTTAATTCATCCACTTTTCTTCATTCCATTGCTATCACCCTAGTGGCAGCCACAGCATGTGTTGCCTGGGCTACATTCACAATCCATGTGATGAAAATATATGATGAAATATATGATCTCTGAGGATAGACCAAATGTCCAAAAAATGTTTTTTGTTTTGTTTTTTTCTTTTTAATACACTCTCTTAAATCCTGCAAATATCAGTTTCCTTTTGGAGTAAGAATTAAAAGTGACTGATTATATAAATCCAGAACACACTGATAAATGGATTTTTCTTTGTGTTGGTTTGTTACTGAACTCCTGATTTGTCATAGGATAACATGAATTTATTCTTCACATTTAGTTAATGACTCAATTATTGAGAAATTGTTTAAATATCATAATAGTGAAGATATTTATAAAACATTGTAATATCCAATTCTAAATACAGATGAAGCTTGCTGATCCTACCGCTGAATAGTGAGAGTCTCCCCAGAGTCTTACTCAGCTTTGTGTTAATGAAGGTACACTCATCTTAGGTTATGAAGGGGTCACTAATAACACCAGTAATGAACTGTGTTTACACCAGAATCTACATTTGTACTTAGGAAGTTTCTCTGTAAAGCATAGTGTTTCTGAAATTCTTGTAATTTTATAAATAAGGAAAACTGTGGAACAATTAAAAATGTTGCCTTGAAAAAAATGAGTAAAAACAAATGAAAAGTTTTAAAGCTTGCTTTATAACTTCAGGAAGAAAATTAACATTAATGAACTACTGCTTAGCAGATACTATGGTAAATAATTTACATTGGTCCTTATTTAGTCTTTGTGACAATTCTATTAGGTAAAAACTATTATTACCACTTTACATATGATGAAATCGAAGCTTGGGAAATGAAATAAGCTCAAAAAGTATAGTATAGTTTGTAGTTAGATGACACCAAAAGGCAATTGCCCTAAATGTAAGACAGATTTAAGGTGTTTAAGGTGTTATCCTCCTTCCTATATATATTCTATGACCAAGTAATTCTATATACACAGTGGAAAACACAGTTTTACGTATATAATTTTTAATGAAAAGATAAAAATGCCAAGTCAGAACAAATCATATTTATCTATATGTTGAATTATTACTGTCACTTTTTTACTTTTTCAAAAAGTAAGTTGTTCCAAGAACCAATTCATTACTGTTTTTAACATCTTAACTTTGAAATATACTTCAATTGAGTTTGTAATATTCTACAAGCCAGTTATAAAAGAAAACTTTCTTGAGCAAAATATACACATCTGTCACCCTCTGTGTCCTAACCAACAATATTCCTGTAGAAAATGTTTTGTTTAAACAACATAAACTCTATCTGAAAACCAAAGAAACCATGGACATTAGATTCTAATCATTCAGTCACTCGCTATTTTACATAGATAAAGAAGAACAATTGTTGGTAGAAACAAAATTTTAAAACATTATACACAGTAGATCCTATCATTTTAAGCCAGAAATAAAATTTTAAAATGACTAATTCATACTTGTGCACAAGCAAATCTATACCCAAGGAAGAAAGGAACCTAAAACTGATATTTACCAAGATTTTCATGTGTAACGTACAAAATCTTAATAAAAAGCCTTGAAATCAGGAAAGATTCTGCCAGTCAAAAGAGAAGGAAAACCCCACAAGTAGGTTTTTAACTAAATTCTAAGCAGGCTGGAGCTACCAAAACTATTAATACTGCTGACTTCAGTTTATTTAATATGTATTAGGAAAAAAATTAGTAGCTTTGTTTTTTGTAAGATAATAACATACAGTTTTAACCAAGATTTGTTCAGAAAACATTATGCAGTGTAGTTGAAAGTCTCTTGGGCAATGCTCTCTCCTCCTGGAGTCTGTATAAGCGGTGTGTGCCTGTTTCCCCAGCTCAGAAACAATTCAATGCACGGCAACTCTGTGCCAGGCACTCCGTCACACTCTATTAGGTCTCATGACCACAACAAAAAGCCTTCATAATACAATATTAAATTGTGAATTCTGTTGTTGTTGTCATTATTTTAAATTTTGAAAATTAAAATTTCCAAGTACAACATAGGTCCATGGCCAATGTAAATTAGTTAACTTAATTAATTTAAACACCAGAGACACATATGGAATAAGTCTCCTCTCATCACCACTCATTTTAGTTCTCCTTCCAGAGGTGGTGAGAACCCTGGAATTATTTCTGGAATGCACAGTTGGAATAAACATGCTTAGAAATGTAAGTCTCTCCATATTGGTTTCCTGACCTGTGGGGAGGCTCCACCCGCAGGGACCCACCCAGCCACCATGGATGAGAATAAATCTACCAAGACATGATCTGCTTGGGGAGGAGAGGTGGCTGATCTCTCAAAGGAGAAGGACCAAGAGTCCCTTCTCAATGGCTTTTATTAGGTCCGTTTTATACAGGAATACAGGTAAAGCTCATTGCTCATTGTCAGGTGGCAAGGATCAAACAATAGATAACATTTCAAAGCTCTGAGGGCTTAATCTGAGACACAGTCTGTCAGCTAAGGGGCTACAAAACTTGGGGACACAAACTCATTTTCTGCTCAGACCCTTGTCATTTAAATGAGAGCACTCTTAGCAAAGCAGTTTTCACAGGACTTTATGAATTCTTTCTTATGCCGGATCACCCAGGGAGCCCACCCTAGCCAGCACAGGGCTGCACTGCCCTCCGTCATAGTTTCAGCCTTAAATGGATCGGAGCCAGGAAGCCAAGAGATAAGGAAAACTTCTCCCAGACAGAATGAGGACTCAGGCTATGTCAGGATAGCGGGGGCGGGGGGGGGGGGAGCGGTGGTGAAGGTCCATCACCTTCTCTTTGCTGCAGCCCTCCAAGTCCTTCCTTGAGGGCCTTCCAAGTGGTCATGCCTGTCTTAGATGACTTTTCCCTTGAGGGAATCTGACCTGTCACTGGCTAACTGAACAAGCATTAGGGGCCAGTTATGGATGAAGCAGAAGCAACGTTCCTACCAGGGAGATAAGCTTTGTCTCCTTAGTGGCTTACAGTCCGAAGGTCACTCACTCAGCCTTAGTCATGGGGGGGTTGCAGCTCCTGAAACCAGGCAGGGCGATTCCCAACACTGACCCATACAGGGAAGACTCTTAGGTGCCACCATCAAGGACTTGAAAGACGTGGAGTGGCAATTCCTACCACCTTCCTTTCAATTAGCCAACCTGGCCCTTGCAAACGAAAGGGGGAGCTTGGAGAACAACAGCAGATTAATGTCAAGTTAACCATGCGGTGACTCCGGTTGCAGCTGCTACTCTACATTTGTTTTTGTTGTTGGCGTGCATCATCACATAGCCTAACATTTATCAAGTAGCTATTGATCTGGCTAATGCTTTTTATGCCTATTATTGGTAATGACCATCAGAAGAAATTTGCTTTCAGCTGGCAGGGTCAGCAACACACCTTCACAGTCCTGCCTCGGGCTATGTATAAAGTCCAGCCCTATGTTATAGTCTGATTTGTAGGCAACGTACTGCCTTCTCTTTCACAGGACATCACACTATGCCATTGCCCTGACAATGTGCTGATTGAACCTAGTGAACTAAGCAATTACCTCTCTAGGTACATCGGTAACACACATGAAGCTGGAGGAGCAAAATAAACATCAGGGGATCCTCAGAGAAATTTCTAGGGGCCCATGACCTGTAACAGGAGAGATATCCCTTCCAAGGTAAAAGTTATTTGGTGCATCTGACTCCACCTTCCACTAAGAAAGACAAAATGTTTAGGGAATTACTTAGGATTTTGGAGGGAGCATACATTTCATTCGGTCATACTCTTTTTACCTACTTACTGAATAATCCAATAAGCTGCTAGTTTTGAGAGGGATCCAGAACAAGCAAAAGGTCCAGGCTGTCAAGAAAACTGCTCTGTCATTTAAGTAAGCCACACGGCTCAGCAGATCCAATATTACTTTGTGTCTGTGGCAGATAGGGATGCTCTGTGAAGCTTTTGACAAGTCACTCTTGGTGAGTCACAGCACAGAACCTTGGAGTTTTGGAGCAAATCTATGATTTGGCAACAAAATCCACCTGATCATCAGTTACTTCTGAAAGGTTGAAAATATGCAACTGAAAATAGAGGATTAATTAAATGAATTTCATCCATAAAATAGATATTATGCAACCATTAAAAATGATACTGTCCACTTTTATTTTCTGGAAAAAAAAAAAAACCCAGATGTTCACAATAGGTTTTAAATGACAAAAATAAGGCTGTAAAATTGTATGTAGGGTATTGACCAGTTTGTTATTGTATGTATTTCCTAGACATTTTGCATAGAAAAATTCTAAAGGGACATAAAGGTGATTAATAGCTATATGGTAAGATGACAAATTAATTCTCCCCTCTTTGAAACTACATGTATCTACTAATTTTCTTTAATAAACATGTATTATTTTTGTAATTAAAAAAAGTTTAAAAACTACTTTTTTGGAACACAGCAGATATCTCGTTTCTAGTCTTACGTCAGCATATCTGTCTCGCCAGATATTGTTTGTTCACTGCCGTATTCTGTAAAGAATGAATAACAATGCTACCCAATTGTGTTTCCATCACTATGCACCATTAGACAGCCGACTATAGAATTAGAAACTCAGTGTATTCAATAATATGCTTTTCATCACTGGATTCCCTGCATCTCTCACAATGCTGGTACATAGCAGAACTCATTATGAATTTGTTAAATAAATCAATGAACAAACCCTTGACCCTTCCATCTTATTTGATCCTTCACTGTGTCATTTTAACAATTCTACTTCCTTAATGTCTCTTTAGTTTCTTCCCTCCTCTCTACCACCACCACCACCTATTAGCCCAGACCTTGCCAACAGACCAAAAGGTGGGCAGAGGCCATTGTTATTTTTCTGAACTTACGCCTACAGAGCCACAGTGTGGCAAACAGGTATCATATCTGAAACTCCATAACCTGGCTAACACTGTTTGCTCTACCCTGGGGATTCCATGAGGCTCTGCCTCACCCAACTTCAAGCCCACCCAAGCTGTTAACAGTGGCTTTTCCAGATGAATGTCTTGTCTAAGCTCTTAAACAAGCAACAGCTGGCCTCAGTGAGCTCCCAGCCCCCATATCTCTTGCTAAGTGGCCACAGGCCCAGCACTAGCAGCATCCAGCCTAGGTTCACAGCTTGGCTTTGCCTTGCAACCTCCAGGCTCAGCACAAGTAGCAGCCATCTGCAGGCTGCTTTGTAGCTCATGCAGGGTGGCCCTGGCCAAAATAGATGGTGGCTGACTTTGGCTTGCACCACCTGAGAAACACCAGAGCCTGCACACCCAAGACAGGAAGTCATAGCAGCTCGACTTAATACATACAAACAAACACAGGGAGGCTGCCAATGTAAGACAAAGAAACATGGCCCAAATGAAAGAAGACATCAGAACTCCAGAAAAAGAGCTAAACAAAATGGAGATAAGCAATCCACCAGATGCAAAGTTCAAAACACTGGTTATAAGGATGCTCAAGGAACTTAGTGAGGACCTCAACAGCATAAAAAATATCCAGTCAGACATGAAGAATACACTAATTGAAATAAAAAACAATTTACAGGGAATCAGCAATAGAGTGGATAAAGCCAAGAATCAAATCAATGACTTGGAACATGAGGAAGCAAAAAACAACCAGTCAGAACAACAAGAAGAAAAAAGCCACAAAAACAAGGACAATGTAAGGAGCTTCTGGGACATCTTTAAGCATTTCAATATTCACATCATAGGGGTGCCAGAATGAGAAGAGGAAGAGCCAGGAATTGGAAATCTATTTGAAAAAAAAAATAATGAAAGAAAACTTTCCCTAATTTGATGATGGAAATAGACATATAAGTCCAGGAAGCACAGAGAGTCCCAAACAAGATGGATACAAAGAGGCCCACTCCAAGACACATCATAATTAAAGTGCCAAAGTTTAAAGATAAAGAGAGACTCTTAAAAGCAGCAAGATTAGTCACCTACAGGGGAGTTCCCATAAGAGTGTCAGCTGATTCTTAAAAGAAACTTTGCAGGATATAAGATATTAGCAAAGAATATTCAAAGTGATGAAAAGCAAGGACCTACATCCAAGATTACTCTATCCAGCAAAGCAATCATTTAGAATTAAAGGGCAGGTAAAGAGCTTCTCAGACAAGAAAAAATTAAAGGAGTTCATCATCACCAAATCATTATTATATGAAATGTTAAAGGGACTTATTTAAGAAAAAGAAAAACTATGAACAATAAAATATCAATAAATACATATCTATCAGCAATTGAAGCTAAAAAAACTAAGCTGCCAAAGAGAACAAAAACAAAATTATAAATGCAGAAAATGGTTTGATGGCAATCAGATGGGAGGGGATATTGGGAATAGGTAAAAAGGTGAAGGGATTAATAAGCACAAATTGGTACTTACAGAATAGTCATGGGGATGTAAAGAGTAGTATAGGAAATGGAGAAGCCAAGGAACTTATATGCATGACCCATGGACATGAACTAAGGGATGGGGATTACCTGAGGTAGTGGGGGTTGCTGGGTGGAGGGGCTCAAAGGGGGAAAAATTCGGACAACTGTAATAGCATAACCAATAAAATATAATTTAAAAAAACAAAAAGGAAAAGGTGGTGGAGAGCCTTTCAATGCCACGATGAATTTAGATTTTATATAAATGTTTAGGTTGAAAACATTAAAAGATTTTTTTAATGGGAATAATCAGTTGTGTGTTTGGAAGGTGGGTGGGATAGCAGAAAGCCATCAGGCAGAGAGAACTTGTGGGACCTGAGTGTGAGAGTCCAGCTGAGAGATGATGAGTGCCTGTGGTACTGTGGGAATGAGGAGAGCAGGGAGATTGGTGGTGATAAAAATTGTAAAAGGCCTATCTCAGGCAGAAGCAGTTGAATGCAATCAACTGATGGATATGGTCCCTCTGGAAAGAGAGAGCTATGATGCAAGTGCACTGTGTAGTAATGGCCCCAGGCAACTAACTCTGCAGCTGTGTCCAAGAGCTGGACCAAAGAAGGCTGCTTCTAGAGCCAGCGGAGGAGACGGAGACAGAGGAAAGGCCGGGGGCAAGCAGACCTTCAGTGTATAGCAAGAACCGGGTTGGAGCAGAGCTGCTTCTCCCCAGCGACCCTGAGGATATGTGCACGCCTGCTCATCACCCCCAGCTTTCTCAAAGCCTCTCCCAGGGAGATGCGAGGAGTCGGGGCTGAGGTCCTGCCGTCTGCCTGGTGAGAACTATTGTTCTGGAAGGATCCACCAGGAGGGGACCTTGGCAACACTGGGGAAGTGGCTGGGGTTAGAAATACAAGAGTCAGCAGTATCTGGGTGATGGTGGGAATCATATCAGCGAATAACCATGCTGAAACACCAGATGGAGCAGGTAAGGGTTTTGTTTGGAGGGGTCATGGATCTCCTTGGGGAGCTGATAAAAAAATTTGAGCTCTCTTCCCAGAAAAATATCCACACATACCCACCAAATGTAGCTATAATTAGAGAGGTTCACAGACTAAAGGTAAAGGAGTGAGAGGGAAGAGAGCTGAAGATGATGCCTAAGAATCACCTAGGTGATTTCAAGGTTACTTACGAAGTAGCTACAGCAAGATCAAGGAGCAGGAGGCCTGGGAGAGCAGTAGCAGCAGCAGAGAAAGCTCAGAAGGGGTGGTTCCCAGCTAGTAGGGTGGGGGGAAACTGCACAGAAGCCACTGGGCACAGCCTGAGAACATGGTATCATGATCGATGCTCATAAATGTTTGGCAAATTAACTCATTAATTTCAGTAGCATTGTGTTAGGAGAAACCAGACTGCAGAGGGGAGAAGTGGATGAGAATTTTAAAAATAATGGCGATTTAATATAGAATTTATCCTTCCAACTGGGTATGAAAGGAATTTTCTGTAATACATATACACTCATGCATTTTCCGTTAAAAATTTTAAAGGAAAATAACTGTAATCTGTATATTTTTTACCTTTTCTGCCAAGTTGATGGGATTCCATGAACTAACAGTTTTCCTAACTGCCCACGTGTAATTCCTTTCTGTGGCCACAGCAGGGCAGGAGTTCTCTTTTTCAGGCGTCATGGCCCTGTAAGTTTTACCTTCGCCAAAATGTATTTTCGATACCTGGAGATTTTCAAACTGTATTCGCAAGCATAGTGGAAAGGCAAACTTACTGAAAAGAAACTTGTCTCAATGCTGTGATCAAACAAGTGCAATGAAACATCACACAAACAGAAAAGGCTGCTTCCCAGGGCAGGCAAGCATGGCTTTAAAATGCAAATGGTTTACTCTTTAATGATGAAAGGAAAATCCTGTGGAAGCAACATTTTCAGATGAATAAAATATGAAACCCAGAATACTTTCTTTTACATCTAGTTGCCTTGCAAATTACATAGCTTATAAAATAAAAAAAGAAAAGAAAAATGTGTACTTGTTTGGCACATTTTGGTTATTAAATCTTTTTTAAAAAGAAATAATTTCTAGTGAAGCTTTTTTGTGAGTACAATAAAATTTATTAGTATTTTTGATAATGTAACAGAAAAGATCTATACTTTATTCAAAAGAATAAACTGATAATACAACTTAAGAGTTTAAAGAATACTGAGGTCTAGTTAAATTCCCTTCCAGTGAAGCTTTTTAAAGTAAACATTTTAGATTTCATTTTTCAATTCAGAAATTTATAAAGAATAAACAATTAGAGTGACCTACAATACCACCATACAGATGATCCTTGTTCTTTTTTAAAAATAAGATTACATGTTCAGTTCTGAAATTCAGAGTACAAGTAATAAAAATATGAAAATCAAACACCACCGTCCCCTTATCGTCTTCTCCCTTGCCCATTCCTTCTCCCTGGAAAGTAGTCACTACTAATAGATTCTTGTGATGAAGAGTATTTTCCACGGAATGTTTAACCCCAAGATTAGAAACGGCGTTTGAACAACAAACTTTAATCTTTTCAAAAGAATTTGCGCCAGAATCCAGATTGCAATTTGGTCGCACATGTGAAATGTGGCAACGGCCTCAGAACCGAAGGCTCGCGCGATGGCCGCCACGCCGCCGTCATTCCCCCGCAACACCTTTCAGAGGGTAGACGAAATCAAAGTGCCGTCTCACCTCCACAAATGATCTTTCCAGAGGTAAGGTATTTGGGGTATATTTGAACAGCAGCTGCTCCTGCTGGCTGCCAGAAGCCCAGAGAAAAGACCACTGTCTCCATGGCTGTCAATTTCGCCCTTTCATACGCACTTACGTTGATTTAACAAAACAAAACAAAACAAAACAAAACAATTCTAGTTCAGAAATGACAAGAGACCCTTTAAGACACTGATATGTCCATATTTGCACACATTGAAGAGAAAAGCATGTTTTTTATATATATTGAATAAAATATCTAACTTTTTAAGAATGCTGTAAAATATTTCCATATGTACATTATATCAAAGTACTTTTCCCCAAAGTTCGGTTTTGAAAGGAAATACCCAGCGCATTAGGCCCATCAGAATAGATGTCTCCAGTTGTGGTTTTCAGATGCCCTAACGTGCTTCTGCCCAGAACTAATCAAATACAGCTTGGCACTTCCAGCGGGCTGGCGGGGGCGGGGGCCGGGGCCGGTGGTGTGTGTGTGTGTGTGTATTTCTTTACAAAGAGAAAAATCATTTTGGGTAAAACATGATACAGGAGGATAAGATATCAGTTGACATTTTGGTTTATTTCCAACACTATCACTTTAATCATTCAAAATGAGAAGATTTCATTGTGGCCATCTTGATGCACTTTGTTTCTCCATAAACATATAATAAGGCAGGTCTTGTAGTGGAAGCAGGAAAGGGTCATCCGGTCTGTGGTGTGGATAACACAGGACGTTTCGCTGAGCGCATGGAAACTCTGAAGTTATATTATCTCCATTTTGTAGGTGAAGTGACTAAGGGTTACAGGGGGTAAGAAACTTGCTCAAAGTCACCTAATTGGTTAATGGTGGACCTAAGATTTATTTAAGCCCATATTTGTCTAACACCAAATCATAGATGCTTTGTACGATATCTTTTTTAGTTGATTGTCTTGGGGTTACATTGGTTAATAAGATTATATACGTTTCAAGTGTGCAGTTCTATAATGCATCATCTATACATTGTATTGTGTGCCACATCATGTGAAAGGGCAGGTCAGGATCCATTTCAGCTTGTTAAAATGCAGGTTTGGGGCCCAACTTTCAGAGATTCTGACTGAGAAAGTCTTAGATGGGGCTCAGAAATGTGCATTTTAACCATCTCCCCAGCAGACTCTTAAGTGAATCTGAAGTGTGAGAGCCATTGTCTGTGTCAGAATGCTCAGATATTTAAAACAGAAATAGAAATCCCATATGATAAACCTTACTGGAGCTATTTGTAAAGAGGTTGCAATCCCAGCATGCTCTTCACCCCTGATGCAACCTTGGCATTACCTATTAGCTTTGTATTTATATTTGATAGAGTGATCCTTGACTCCCACAGATTAAATTATCAGCTTCACCCTTTTGAAATTTCTTTAGCAGAAGCTGGTCTTTCAACCCACCATCAGTAATTATAAAGCTAAAATGCAAACCGCCCACAGGGAACACACTGATTTATATTCACACAGTGTCTGAGGGCAGGTATGTTCTGAGACAAGATTGTGAGAAGAGATGGAAAGAGATGGAGAAAGATGGAAAGAGATGGAAAGAGACCCAGAACTAGCATTTTTTAAGTACCTACTAGGTGCTAGGCACATTTATTCTTTGCAACAACCCTGGAAGACAGTTAATTTTATACCCATTTGAAGGGTTCATAAAACAGAGACTCAGAGAATTTTCAGTAGCTTCTCAAGGCCAGTAATGGGTAAGTAGCAGAACTTCTGCTTTGTCCTCAATATCAAGCTCCATGCTTGTGTGTATGACAAGGTGGGAGGGGAGGCAAGGAAGGGAGATGGGGAGATGGGAGACTGTGTATATGCCAGGAATCCTCTCAGGGTCCATGCCAGCCCAGTACCTGGTGTATGCCCAGGGCACAGTTAGGGTCTGTTGAATTAATTGCTGTGAATTCTTCTTGCCATTACAGAGAACCTTCTGAATGCTAAAGTACTTAAAATTCCTTGGTGTCTCCCAGTTGCCCACAGTAACAGTTATGTAGCTCATTTAGAAAGCAAAACATTTAGAAACCATGGTGCTCTTTTCAGGGTACAATAGATTTATATATTATGCACAATTTAATTTATTGTTAATCAGATTTTGTGCAAACAATACCCAGCACCAAAGACTTTAGAAAAAACGTAAATCAACACATTCACCCATTCATTTAGAGTTCTTTTTCTAAAAATTGGGAGTATTGGATTACCTTGCTGAAGACCAAAGTTTTATGGTTTGATCTTTTTTTCCAAAATGCTGAATTTCTCCAGATAATGTTCAGGAGAAAAATATAATCTCCCTTGGTTTTAGATGGTGCATTCCTGGAAAATTCAGTATTTATTAAAACCATGCAAAAATACTTTTTGTTTATATTTAAATGGAGTTTACTAAGGCTTCAATAATATAAAACAGGTTTCTCACTAACATAAAAACTTAATTGGATATTGGAAAGTAACATAGGACTTGGGACAATTTGTTGAGAGGACTGTCCTGTACAGGACAGAATGTGTTGCATCAATGCCCCAACACATTTCCAAAATGCCGCATAGGCCAGCCTTTGGCTTGAACCATTCATTTAAACAAGTTTATCAAAAGGCATACATGGCCTGCCCAGCCTGGGTAGATCTGTTGGTTAGAGTATCATCCCAATACACCAAGGTTGCAGATTTGATCCATGATCAGTGCGCATACAAGAACCAACCAATGAATGCAAGGGTAGGTGGAGCAACAAATTAATGTTTCTCTCTCTCTCTTCCTCTTTCTCTCTAAAATCAGTTTTTAAAAAATGAAAAAAAAAAATGCATTTGTGGCTGAACTGAACAGCTAGATGGTGAGATCCTGGAGAGCCCTGGTGGCATCATATTCACCAGAGTCCCATCCAGTACCTGAAGCACAGCAGAGGCTTAATTCATTACCAGGACAAATCAAATGAATGGATGAACCCACTAATCTAACCTCCCAGAGCAGGTAAATGACTTTACCAAGATAACAGAAGTAGCTAGTGGCAAACCAGGACTATATATAGTCCAGGCTTCTTTGCTTCAAATATAAATGCTTTTTCTACCAAATCAGGGATCTTCAAATTTGGTTCTTCATACCTTCAGTCTCCAAGGTGCCT
This sequence comes from Anoura caudifer, assembly GCA_004027475.1. NCBI lineage: Eukaryota > Metazoa > Chordata > Mammalia > Chiroptera > Phyllostomidae > Anoura > Anoura caudifer. The sequence goes on along the minus strand of PVKU01008957.1, from coordinate 41,536 downwards.
GAAGACATCCCAAGAGGTGCTGGAGCATTGCTAATTTTAAGGAAAATAATTTCTAGATTATAAGCTTCCCTATGTACTGGTTGATCTCCTGTTTCTCCCTTTTACAATCATTTTTCTTCCATTTTGCAAAAGAAAATGAACCCCACACACAGCTGGTGCTCCATGATGCATTGACTGGATGCATATAAAATTTGAGAGAAGTAAATGGACAAATTTAAATGCTGGGGTCAGTCAAGCCTCTTTTAAGCAAAGCACCTTGGATGGCTGCCTGTCCGCTCAAGAGCCAATGACCTGCCGTAACATTTTGCAGGACTTGGTGCAGGAGTACAAGTAGATGTCTAATGTCATGTCAAATACCATGTGCAAACACTAATAAATCAAGCTAACTCATGGTTCACTAGGATAAGTTCTGGCCTCCCACTTTGACAAGCATACTTCTCAAAGGTCTTTAAATCTGGGTTCAACACTAGAATCGAGGGATTTGAGGAGGTTTTGTCCGAACATGGTGGCCATGCAGAAGTAGCCTGTTCTCTGCACGGCCCACTTTACACCAGGCCTCTGGCTGTCTTCCCTACCTGGGGAGCTTAATGTGCAGGTATGTGGACAGCTTAGCAGGTATGTGGACAGCATATGCATCCGAGCTCTTTTCATGGTCCCTGCAAATACCCTCTGGCTTCAGGTGAGCATCTCAGGGGCTCAATCCTTCCTAACAGACAGGCCCGGGAGGAGTGCTCAGGCCCAGGGAGGGCACTTGGGTGCCTTAGGCAAGGGTTTCTAGGGCCATGTGTACTTACCCCCCATGTGGGGGTATCAGAGGGAAGTAAGTATGCATTCAGTCCTGTTTGCATGTGGGGTGGGACGTTGCCACAGAGAAGCCAGATCAGGGCCTGTAAAGTGTGGGGCTCAAGAAAGAGGTCTCTCTAGCCCAGGTCTAAGGTCTGCAGAGGCCCAAACAGAGAGCTATAGGAACCAGTACAACCTGGCACCTTGTTAACTCACTGACCTCATCTGTTCCTCCAGTCCAGCCACATGGCACCCTCCTGCCTCCAGACTATTCTGTACTCTGAACACTCTTTCCAGATGTCCTCATGGTCTTTCCTTACCGCCTTTAGGTCTTTGTTTAAATGTCCCCGTCTCGGGGAGGCTTTCCTTCACACCCTGCATTCAAACGGCAGCCCCCTGCTTTCTCCTGCATTCTATGCCCTTTCCCCGCTTTATCTCTCTCAGTCTATAGCATATACCAGTCATACCATATATTTCATATATTCACTTATTCATTCTTTCATTTATTCATTCATGTCTGTTTCCCCTTATTGAAATGTAATCTTCAACGAGGCAGAGATTTTTGTCTATCTTATTTATCCCAGGGCCTTGAACAGTTCCTTATAAATAGCAAATAAATGGTAAATAATGCTTGACTAATTGATTTTAAAGAAATTTTTTAAAAAAGCAGTGGCAAGGCTTTGTATCTTCCCCTGTTGTACACATAAGGCAGATGTTAGATATTGGACTACACATTTGGATGACCCAAATACAGATATAATGTGGAACAGAGTGGGAGGGGATGATGACAATTTTCACAAAACATCCTCACCTCTTTCATCTTGCCCCAAACGTCAAAGAATGGATTACTCCTGAGAGAGAAAGAGTTCCTTTAGAGCGAGGCAAAGAAAACAGATGAACAGGCAGTAGTGCCTTATTTCATCCAGAGGACAAATGGGTGGTGAGACTCCATGCCTCCCTCTTTCGCTTTTTCCTTCTTAGAAACAGAATGGTGGGAATTATGAGCCGGGAAAAGAGTTACAATATAAAACTTCCAACTGTTAAAAGAGCTGATTCCTGTCTCCTCCTCCTCCTCCTCCTCCTTCTTCTTCTTCTCCTGCTCCTCCTCCTCCTTCTTCCTCTCCTTCTTCTTTAATGGTTGCTATGTAGCTATTTGATATATTTTCAAAGTGATAGAACAAGCTTTTAAAAATATTCACATTTTATTATGCTGGAAATTATATCCTTTTCAACAATTTAAACATAATAAAAAGTTTTAGATGATAATCTAAAAATGTGCAAGGGTCTATATGTTTTTCAAAATTCACTAAAGGATATGCAAGCAAAAAAAATATTTAAAGACCATTGCACTGTAATACTGTTTTAATGGTATATTGCTATGTAACAAAACACCTAAAAATTAATGGGACCGAATCACCTTTTAACAAGGCACTTTTCTTCTGGTCTTGCTTGAGGTTTCCCATGAAGTTGCCATCAGACGGCAGCTGGAGCTGGAAGCACGGGTCATCCAGAACGGGGAAGGTCCACACACTACAATCTGCAGACCAAGTCTGACCCAACATCAGTATTTGTAAGCAAAGCTCGATGGGCATACAGCCCCAACCATTTAGTAAGTGTTGTCTGTGGCTGCTTCCACACATAGCACTGGAGTGAGTAATTGCAATAGATCCTATAGCTTATAGTCTTTGTACAACTTGCACTGATACAATAAACATTTGAGTTTTCTTCGAGATTTTTGTCTTTAACGCATGTCAAGCTGTAAGTTTATTTCTAAGAGAGAGTGAGAAAGAGAGAGGAGAGAAGAAAGTGCAGAGCCCTCAGGCTATTTGCACTGGCCAGGGAATATAGAAGCTGAATACACATCCGGGGAATTCAGTCAATAATTTCGATCTTTTCCTCCTTATCTAGGGGATTGTATAATTAAAAAATAGCTTCTAATGCAGAGTTAGAGTGCGTGTCTTTGCTCTTAACCAAAATAAAAAGTTTAAGAAAGCTTTTCCTTCACTGGTCTCCCTTAGGAAGGAAAGGTGGCACAGATCTTTGGGGGCCTCGTAGGCGACTAAAAGCTATTTGCTAACAGGAATGTTCCTTCTCAGTGATTAACAATGTGACCACACATGGAAGATTAATTTGGCTCTAAATATTGAGGGTGAATTGGGTTGCATGAACTACTTTTAAAAAAAAAAGGCTGTTTCTTACATTTACACATGTCGGTTCTTATGTCTGGAATGTTCTCCCTACTTTTCACTCAGCGAACATACATTTATTCTTGCTCTGAGCTTAAATATCACTTTCTCAGAAAAGCCTCTCTTAACTTCCCAGGAGATTCCATTCTTACTGTTTAACAGCACTGTGTACTTTCTTTTTATGATTCTTATCCTAATGTGTGCAATTAAAAATGTATTTATATCCTCATTTAACATGATCTCCCCACGTACTATGAGAGCAGGGTAAGAGTCCACTTTGTTGACAGTTCTATTAATATATACCCAGTAGCACAGTTTCTGGAACATAGTAGTTTCTAATAAATATTTGTTGAGGTGATGAATGAAAGCTAAGGGAAATTACAAAAGAATGTAAATGAATGGCAAAAATATTTATGTAATCATTCAAATTAACCAGAAACTTAAAATTTATTCAAAATTGAGTAGCTAATATTTTAGAAATCAGAAAGCATCTTTTGGTCTAGAAATATTGTGAATCTTATTCTTTGAAAGAAAAACTCATGAAGCTAGTTTGCTAATTTCCCAAGTGTAAATACTTCTGTCACACCAACCTCAAGGTATCCACCTGACATCACAACACAGAGCTGGAAAGGGAGACACGCAATTGGCTCTGACACCCAGGATGAGCTGGCACCACACCCCACTGCTTCTATCGGTAATATCTAATAATCACTGACCTTTAACCAGCAGTAAGTAATCTAACTCAGAGAAAATCACAACATTCAGCCCTGCTTCACAATCTCACTGCAGAGATTGGTAGAGGTGCTCACCATTTTATTGTGCCTCACTTTGTTGCTCTCCACAGATACTGCATTTTTTTACAGATTGAAGGTAAGGCTAACCAGCAAAAAGACTAGGACTTGCTGAAAGCTCAGATGATGGTTAGCAATTTTTAGCAATAAAGTATTTTTTTAATTAAAGTATGTGCATTTTTTTTAGACATAATGCTATTACACACTTAATAGACTACAGTATAGTATAAGTTTATATCCACTGGGAAATCAAAAACTTCATGTGACTTGCTTTATTGTGATATTTGCTTTATTGTGGTGGGGTTGGGAAGCAAAGCCACAAAGTCTCTAAGGTATGCCTGCATGTGATTTTAGTTAGTAGGATAAAATGGCTTACAGTTTAGAGCTGGGTACAGCCCTGCCCATCAAAGTTCTGGGAGCCCAAGCTCCAAATCATTAGGGTAAAAAGTGTATGTTATTACACGGCTGAAAATAAACTTGATCTACTTATTTAAATATATGAATATTTTCTGCTTTTAAGGGTGAAACACTCTCCTTAACCCCCATCCTCCATTTTTCCAAAAGAATCTATAAGCAATTCAATGGAAGGAGAAACATTAGACTCTAAAAAGGAACCACTGACTACATTCACATGTCTATTTAGGAACCTGTCAAAAATACTTCAAGTCATACACACAGAACTGGATTCAATAAAAACTTTTTGAAACAATAAAATCAAAACCTAGAACAGTGTAGAATCCATTTTGGTCACTTGGACAGAATTGGCACTATGTTCACACGAGACTACAGTCTTCTACATCTGCCCAGCACGACACAAGCTCTGCACCCCTGTGAGTGTTGGAGTGAGAGGGGAGAACTGGACCAGGACAGTGAACGAGGGAGGTGGAGAGCGTTAGCACAGGGAGGGTGAAGTAGAGTCTGTGGTCAAGGACATAAGTGGCTAGACTAACACAGGTGAAGAAATGGCTACTAATCAGGCACAATTTACATCCTTACTGTGATGGATGTGAAATGTGTTAGTGCTATATATGCTTGTGTTCCTCCAAAATTCACATAGTGGAACCCTAATCCCCAATGTATTAAGAGATAGGGGCCTTTGGGAGGTAATTAAGTCATGATGTTGGAACCCTCTTTATGGCTTTACTGCCCTTGTAAGAGCAGAGACAAGAGAGCTTGCTTCTCCTTGTGCTCTCCATCATGTGAAGGTGCAAGAAGACGGCTCTCTGCACACCTCCAAGCAGGCCCTCACCAAGAACTGAATCTGCCGGCACCTTGACTTCCCAGTCTTCAGAACGGTGAGAAATAAATGGTTGTTGTTCAAGCTACCCCACCTACCGTACTTTGTTACCAAAGCCAAGCAGACTAAAACACTTAGGAGACTCACTGTAATCCCAATAATTAAACATGATTATTGACGTACTGTATTTTAATGCCAGCTTATGAATTAAAAAAAAACCCAGCATAAATGAATTAGATGTATAAGAATGCTCTCAAGTGTTAAAATAGAGAAACATTAGAAACAGCCCAAATATTCAAAAGAAAGGGGATGTTTAAATTATGGCACATAGATTCGATGGCATATTCAGTCACTAAAATAATTTTTCAAAAGAAATAGGTTCACAGGGGTTAAGGGTAGAAAGAATGTTGAAAATTTGTATATAAGCCAGGCTTCCAATTTCGATTTAAAATGTCTGTCTTACGCTTAGAAAACAAAATGTGAAGACATCAAACTGTTAAAAATGATTATCTGCAAACTGAAATTAAAGGGGATATTTTTCATTCTTTTCCCATACTTTCTAAATTGCCTACAAAGATGTTTTATAAGAAAAGTGAAAACATTTCCAATTTGGAAAAGGTTAAACCATTTAACATGAAGAATTCTTTGAAAATTTAATGCTTCAGTTTTCTCAAATTTCAAAATTAACCCATTTATTTTGTTGAAACTCGATAGTCCTCACGTTAGACCCCGCACTCAGTCACATTGCTTACGGAATTTTGCGGCGTGGGAAGAGCCCAGACAGGCAAATGGAGGCTTTTCCTCCAAGCTATTACTAAAAATTACATCTCAAGCCTTTCGAAACCTAGATTCATTTACAAAGCAATTAAGTAACTGACTATACATTTTAAGTCATTGTTTTTGAGAGTGTTATTTTAAAAGTACTAACTTTTAGATCGTTATACCAAACACCCTACATGATCACAAAGCAGAGCCATGAGGTATCTGCTTCACTAAGTCCTGGAGAAATGAGCTGTTAATCTACCTCAGAATCCAATGCTTTTCACTTATATACCTATTAAAAACCTTTTTGTGTTATTATTAAACATTACTCAAAATAATTGTATTGTTCTGGTTGTTTAACAATCCAAGTAGAAAGGCATTTGGGGGAAACATGACAGACCTCAACCACCTGAGACAATGTAAATAGGGGCCTTGGTATCATTTCTTGTGCTAAAGTATTTATTAGGGCTGAGCCATCATTCAATCTCAACTCCCTAAACACATGTGCAAAAATTCTAATGGATAATATCATACCATCTGTGTCATATTTATAAAGTGGGGATAACAAAGGTGTCACAGGGTTGTTGGGAAGACTAAATGAAGATGTTAAGCACTTTGATGTGTCAGGCACATAGCAAATAGGTATTACTATGGAGATGCTATCAATATTGTTAAAAAGAAATATTTAACTGCTTGAGTTCAAATGCAAGCCTAGCCAATTTACTCTCTTATGCAAAATGTTGAGAAAAAATCAACCAAAGAAGTTAGCTGACAGTGTAGTGCAATGAGATTTTCAAGAAGGAAGGAAGATTTCTGCCTATTTCCTTCCTTAGAAAAGGGTACTGCATTTATTATGAAGAGGAAATGCTCCCCTGTATAAACATCAGGCCAACAGCAATACAAAGAGGAAAAGGGTCAAATTTTACATAATTTTTCAGCCGAGTTTCTAGATGTCTTGGCTTGTGCAAGTAGCCTGGGGGCTCCTCTCTCTACTCTTGAGATTAGAAACAAGCTTGACATGGCTTGAAAAAATGTTCTTGGAGGACAATTCAAAAGCAGTTACGCATGTAGAATACTTGGATGGATGCTTGGTACGGCCACAGCACTGTATGAATGAATGATTAAAATCTTTATATACTTTTGCATTATTATGAGTTGTCAGAAACAGTATTACATAGTTCAGAGAAAATACAGGGTAGGGCAAAAGTAGGCTTACAGCTGTGAGTACATGAGTTCATTCTCCTATTATTGTATAATTTTCTATACAAACAACTGTAAACATCCTGTACACCTCAGTATTCTAATCTATTATTCTAATGCTCCAATCTGCATTATAGGCCTAACATAAATCTGAATTTGAATTCACTAGGATTTGTACACGGTTCATTATTTGCTGAGTTTCACTCTCCAAAATAGACCATTTTGAAAATAAAACAAGGAAATAGAGGATTTAATGATGTAAAAAGTTGCATTCCAACTTGGACACTGTGGGCTTTGTCCTGCGCACTTTGGTGAAGGAGCCACTACGTGAATGATCCAAGAGGTATTCAGAGACCTTCACATCTAAGGGTCACTCTCCTCAAACTTCATTTGGTCATCATAAAAAAATTCCATCACTGGCTTCTCATTACTGTGGTTCTCAAAGGTGTGCTGCCAGAATTTTAAAACATGCAATACCTGACTAGCATTACTCAGGGGTGCTGGCCTCTTTTCCTTTAGATAAAAGTGACAGACACCCAGCACAATAGTATCTAGCGTGAATGCCCTTTCTTGAACCATAAATATACAGGTCATGTAATAGTTGCATCCTATTGGTCATGTGCATAAGCCTGCACCTGATTGGTTAATCCTTATATAGAAGTATAGGCACTTAATTTTTTACATATTTTTTAAGTCCATCAAAATTACACCTATTTTGTCAGATTGGCAAAAATTAGTTAACATGTTTTGGTGTACCACAATTTTAGTATAGTTTTGTGTGCCATGAGATGGAAAAGGTTGAAAAAAAAAAATCACTGCTTGATACACAGAAATCTGATCAGATCAACGGGGAGCAGGAAGGGATGTAGGAGTTTGCAAAGGCAATGGTAGTGTCAGATGGGACTGGCTGAGAAGCCGAATGCCTCGAGTGCACGGAATTACGGCGAGATCTGACACAAAAGCAGCACTCCTGGCCTCTCAAACTGGCAAGAGATCTGTCTTGAGGATGCCTGGATGATCCTGGGGCAACTGCCTGCATTTCCCAAAGGACTGGGCTGGCCTGGTAGAGGGTGGCAGGGTGATCTAGAGGGGACATGAGGCAAAGCCTGCTCTTCTTAAAATGTGTAGTTGTATCTTGTTTTAGTTTGTAAACAAACTCTACAGAAATTAGATAATTAAAACAGGGGAATTATAGAACTTAAGTGTTTAAATTCAGCCTTAATTGATAAGTATAAATGACTAATACATGTGGAGAACTGTTATTCCAAAATTGTGATGCTTTGAATAAAGACTCTTTCCATTGATCACCAAACCTTTGCCTCTGGGGGCTATGCCTCGACCAGGGGTATCAAACTCATTTTCACCGGGGGCCGCAACAGCCTACTGGTTGCTTTCAAAGGTCCAAATACAATTTTTAGGACTGTATAAATGTAACTACAGGCAAGGAGCTTGGTGCTGCCGCCGGGTAGAAAGAAGGTGCCAGGCTGGATTCAGCCCTTGTGTTTGCCACCTGTGGCCTAGAGGATGATGGGTGGGCGGCCAGACCCACCGCTCTTCTATAACAGTATCATTAGGAAAAAGTAAAAATTTAGAAATTAGAGGGTCCCCACATAGAGACTATATCTAACCTGTATACTAACAAACTCAACACAAATTATAGAACAAGCCTTTTAATTATTTTTATTACTCAAAAAAGCTTCATTTTTTTATTTAGCTTTCTGACTCTGTGCTTGCGCCTTCAATACTTTCACAACAATTTTCTGCTCCTCAATAAGGAAAGCACGCTTGATCCTAGAAAGGAAAATATGAAATACAGTTAAAACCCAAATAACACTGACTTAACAAAGGCAGGAAAAGCACCAGAAGAGATTTAAGAAAAGCTATCAGGGAAGACACTAAGAAAAGTAAACAAAACCCACAAATAAAAATTAAAAATTGAAATGATATGGACAGGGCTTTTCAGCCCAAGGTCTCTCCCTACACTGGTATTTAAAGCAGGTAGTTCTTCAAACTCTATGCCAGCAGTACCCACCCTCTTCTTCGGAGTCATGATAAACTATAAAACCACCACCACAGGAGATTGCTCTCTGCTACTGTAGTAGCTTTCATTCAACCGTATTTCATCAGGATCCAGGGCCAATGACAATACTTGATTTGTAAAATGTCTTAAAATGTTTTAACCGCATTATTGAAAATTTCCAGTAAAAACACAAGGAGTTATGTGCTGGGCACCAAAATGAAGGGGTAAAGCAAAGAGGTACTTTATCAAGAGCAAGGATTCTAGAGACTGAATGTCTGAGGCCAAATATACCATTGTGATCTTGGGTAAGCTACCTTCTTCATCATAGAGCACAGAATACTTTCATACATTATTTCACAAGGTTTTTATAAAGATTAAATTTGGAAGGATTTGCAATTTCTGTACTTTGAATTTCCATTTAGAAAGAAAATACATTTTTATCAATGTCACTAGTATATAGGACCTGGCAAAGAGCAGGCACTACACTATTTGTTAAATCAAAGTTACCTCCAGAGCTAAACCACTCATTTAATCCCCAGAAATTTATCTCACCAATCTTCCCCACTGGTACCTCTGGTTACCTAGTAACCTAGACTCAAAACCCTGGGATTCTTGCTGCAATCACATTACAGAAATATGACTGATGCCACTCTTACTCAGGACACTTAAAAATTCCCTAAACTTACACAATGCAAAGACCATACAGACTCACTGTCACAGCTGATGCTAACCCAGATGCTGCGTTCTAGATTCAAGCCCAACTCTCCAGGAGCTAGGGCCTGAGAATTGTACTTTATTAATAAACATTCCCATGTGAGCATGCCTGCCGAAGTCTCGGAAGCAGACTGGTAAAAAGCCAAACTCTTACTGTAAATGTATAACCCTTTCGTCTCCAATGTGCCTTTCCAATTTCATTTATTCTTTTCACACCCTCAGTGTGCCAGACCAAACCTGTGTGTGTTCTGTGCCTGCAGCGCCCTTTCAACCTCCTAGTGTCCACCTTAAATGCCACCCGGATTCCCAGACACTTTCAAGTAATTTCTCCTCTCAAACTTCAGAGTTAAGTTCTCACGGAAGTCACACAGTGTCTGGCAGAAGGCCACTGTGTGGTTAGTAGGGTGCAATAATTTAGTTTTAATTTGAACATTTCACCTAAAATGTCATATGGTATGCTTGAGTGTGACATTGTTATGTTACAGAATTACGTTTATGGTTTTGTAATAAAAGATTTTATAATAAAAAGGGGGTGTTATTTGTGCTGGGCCCTGTATTTATCATGTATTTGTATTCACATAACATGCCTTACCATCCCCTTACAACTTAACTCCTAAAAGGCAAAATGAATTTGCAAAGGCTGGTGTCAGATCTGGTTCAGAAACTTGGCTGCACCACTTTTCAGAACTATCCGAACAGAGTGGAGACAGACTACTTCTCTGAACCACCTTCCTCACTTGTAAAGACCCGTCACCTCTCAAATTCGTCCACTTAGGTCTTTGGAGACAATTTAATATAGTCAGTGGGGTTAAGAGCAAGGTCTCAGTGAAGGCTGGTATAAACCCTAGGGCTGCACCTTACCAGCTACGCGAATTTAAACAACAAGTCTTGGTTTCTTCACAAGAAAACAAAAACCAGTAATAGTATTCATCATAAAAATGCTGAGTACCCCTGGCTGGTGTAGCTCAGTGGATTGCGCACAGGCTATCGGCCAGGTCCCCAGTGGGGGCCATGTGACAGGCAACCACACATTGACGTTTCTCTCCCTGTCTTTGAAAATGAAAAAAATCTTTAAAAAAAAAAAAAAAAAAAAAAAAAAAAAAAAAAAAAAAAAAAAAAAAAAGAAAGAAAGAAAGAGAAAAGAAAAAGGCCAAGTAAATGTTACCACCATAAACTCCACTGCTTCCACTCCCATCTATGCTGCTTTCACATACCCAGAAGACCTAGGCCTCTACCTGAACCACTCCTTTCCAGCCTCCGAGTTCTAATGAGGGTGTCATTTCATTGCTCTCACAAACTAGAGAAACTGTTCCCAGCACTACTCCTCTTTTGTTGAAAGAATGATTTCACCATCCATCCTGCTGTAGTTTTAGTTTCTGGCACACAAAGGTTTCCCTGCCCTTCTTAAACCCATCAATTTCCCTCATTTTTAAGAATCAAGCTAAAAATCATTCTTTATGATCTGGGACCTTTCCCCTTTTCTTGACTACCAGCTCCCACTACTCTCTGCTCCAGCCACACTAGAACTACATACATCTACTGTGTCTTTACTTTTAATTCTTCTCATTCTCCATCTATCTTAATGCCCCAATAATCAGTACTTTCTTACCTGCCTCCCCCACAAAACCAGAGTCATTTTAATTTCCACATCTAGCATAAAGATGTCCAAAATCCTAATGAATTATTTTGAACTATATCACTTATTAGTTTGTACAGCACTGATTATCCCTAGTCTAGGAAGGATCCTAAAGCATACAACTTTTGTTTAAATGATCATCTTCATCTGTCTTCTAGGAACAAAGAGCATGCATGATTAGACTCACACACGTGCCTAAGAAAGCCCATTTGATCTAGGAGTTGTATTTACCTGTCACGGACACACTTAGCACACATGGATCCACCATAGGCCCTGCTGACATGTTTTTTTGTTTTAGACAACCTCATTAGGACTTTAGGTCTCACAGCACGAACCTGCATACAGAAAATGGTGAGATTATTTTTGTGAAACCTTTTAAAGAAACTGCACCAATGTTTTTTTAAAAATAAAGTGTAAGTGCAAACATTAAACTAGGTTACGAAAGGTGTACTGATTTATGTGAAAGGCATTTCAGTTTATCTGTCTTAATGGCTTTAAAAGAAAATCTCCGTTCTTACCAGGTCTGGATTGTGGATGTTCAGTAATTTCTCACCTCCCCTAATGGTGACCCCTCCTCCTTCCCCATTCCCATACCAGAAATTAATGCTCAAAACTTCAACCCGTCAACTTTTCCAGAGCAACAGGCTCACTTACTCCACGAAGTCGGCCTGGGCACACGCCGCACGCAGATTTTGGTGCCTTCCCGACCTTTTTGGTATAAAGGTAAACAATTCTATTGCCAGGGGTTCGGGACCTAGAATGTGAGAGGACAGACGATAGCTCAGCATTCTGCAGAGTAAATGACAACATGTATTTTAAATTTTAGTAATACTTACAGCCTAGTTTTGTTAGAGGCTGTATTGTAGGACAGCCTTCGGCGGTATGTCAAACGCTGGACCATTGTGAATACCTAAATTAAGGAATAAAATTTCACTGCAGAAATAATTCACTTCAAAACAAAACAGCATCACACAATTTATGCATTATCCCTATCCATAATATCCTTAATTGTTACCTTATGAAAGGGGTTCATTTTTTGAAACTACTTATATTAGCCTGGCACATAGCAGATGCTCATCTTGCCCAAAAAGCAGCACCTGGTTCAACTTAAGTGCCAGCCATTTAACACTAACTTTGGTATTACTTATGAAATTGGTTATACAGATATTGGGTTGGCCAAAAAAAAAATCCATGTTTTTCTCTGTAAAATAAAAGACACATCTTTCTTTTCACTAATAACTTTACTGATTTGGGTATTTTGAGTGTATCAGCTATCATCCACTATTGGCTTCTAGTGGGTAGAGGCCAAGGGTGCTGCTAAACATCTTCCAGTGCATCAGAGAGCCCCACAGCAAAGAATTATTTGGCCAAAATGTCAATTAATACCAAGAAACTTCGCAAACCACTTTTGACTTATTTTATTAATCATAGCACCTTCTCCATACACCAAACAAAATTTTTGTTTTGCATTTCAGTTGCGTTTTTACATTTCTTGAAATAATCAAGCATAATACACTGAAAATGTTGCCTATTTTCTTCCATCTTCAAATTAAAGTGACCACACAAAAATTAGCCAAATTTGATTTTTTGAAATCATGCGCTGATATGACAGCTGTCACAATACAATCTAACAAAACCGTTTCCCATGAAGTTAAATGAAACACTATTAGAACCATAGTAAGGAAAAAACTAAAGGAAATTTTGGGCCAACCCAATATATACATGAATGGATCAACATTTTTTATCCTGCATTTTGTAACCATTTCATCACAGTCATGTTATTTGAAAACGACCTGCATTTATTATTACAAAATCCTTACTAACGTTATACTAAAACACACCTGTTAGACAACAAAACCTAAACGGAAGGCCAAGGTGAGTGACCCAATCAGCCACTATTGCGTTTGCATCTCTAAAACTACGACAGAAAACCCCTAACACATTAAAAGGAAAATCTTCCTTGCTATTGGCCTGAGGGGAAGAGGAGAACGTTTGAAACATGCCGGTCGTCCGGCAAACACAAGCCTGAGAACATCCATAGGAGCGGTGTTAAAACATCAGCCTAAGTACGAAAATGTTCCGCCGTTTCCTGGAGTCTCAACCAGCCGCATCACAAACCGTCTGTCTCCAAACATTGGTCTCAACAAGGAGCGAAGTGCCGGGCGGTGAGCTCCAACCCCTCACGACTCTCGAGGTTAGGGTAGAAGGGTGTCTGAAGCTAAAAGCCGGGGACCTGCTCACTACCAACCTTCCTCCAGAGCCTTTACCCCCCCGCCAGTTCAAAAGACTGCGTCTGACAGAGCTCGGCTGCCGCAATTCTCTGGATGGCGGCCGATTGTAACAGGAGTAACTAGAAGCACAAAGAAAAAGCAACCATACCTAATGACACCGTTCCCGGAAGAGAAAAAGGCAAGTGCTTCCGAGTTCAAAGGTGCAATCGCCTGAGCACGACAGGAAGTTACGTAAGAACCAGAGGCGTGGTGAGGGAGTGCCGCCATGTTGTACGTATATAGCGCATCCTTACCTCGTGGACGAGGAGGCATAGCGCCGCCACGTTGTACGGCAACCGACGTACCTTTTCTCCTGTGTGAGAGACGCACTTCGCCACTCAAAGATCTTTGGGGAGTTGCTTAGAAGCAAATGAAAGTGGCAAAGGAGCTGCGAAGGGCAGAGGCAGGACAAAAATCACTATCTTGCGTTTCTAAGGACGCTGTGACACATTTAACCTAAAGAGCTCCAGTTTGGGGATTAGACCTGGGTTTACATCCGAATTCTGATACTACTAAGTACGTGACGTTTGAGTTCAACTTTCCCTTATTTTTCCTTGCCATTCAAAGCATAAGATTTACAAATTGGGGTTTTAACTGAGTATCTGCTAGTTATTAGCTGTGCTGCGTTGGGCAAGTCCCTAAATCTCTAAAAGAAAAATTTTAGTAACTACCCTGCAGACTTATGTCAAGATCAAAGGCATGAAGTTAAAGCACTTACTTAGCACGTGTCTTGTAAGAGAGTAAGTGCTCAATAAATGGTGGCTAAACTTATGATTATGTACAAAGAGCTACTTGAGGCTTCAAATGGGTGGTCAAGTTTGAACTGGACCTTAAAGATGAGAGGAAGGAAAAAAACCTCTCAAATATTAAAATAGTATGTAAACGTTACACTAAGTGCCAGTGTGTATTTTTCTGAGAAGAGGGTCTTTAGCTTTCATTGTATTGTCAAAGGGGTTCATGGCCTCCAAGAAAGTAAATAAGTTTGGCTGGCCTCAAAGGAAGAATGCTAAAAGGGTCCTTTAAACTTTTAGATTAGGCCCCCTGGAAGCAGACATGCATGCTGGTGTATTGGGGGAGTGCTCTTAAAAAATACACCCGTTGACCTGGATCCTTGGAGGATTGAAAGGTCTCCGGTGGGATTCCCCTTCAGGGCACTTGCTTGGGTTGCAGGCCAGGTCCCCAGTAGGGGACGCACAAGAGGCAACCACACATTGATGTTTCTCTCCCTCTCTCCCTCCCTTCCCCTCTAAAGATAAATAAATAAAATCTTAAAAAACAAACAAGCAAACAAATACCCATTGCCCCACCCCACATGGCCCTGTTGGTTGGGTGTTACCCCGCAAAGCAAAAGGTCGCAGGTTTCATTCGCTGTCAAGGCACACACCTGGTTAGCGGTTCCTCCCCGGTAGGAGCATGGGAACAAACGTGAGGCAACCAATCAGTTCCTCTCTCACATCTATGTTTCTCTCCTTCTCTTTCTTCTTCCCTTTCCCTCTCTTTAAAAATAAATGAAATAATAAAAAAAAAAATACACCAGAGGACAGTAGGATCAGGGGGCCCAAAATGTGTTTGCAACTGAGTTTGTCCAACAGGGCAGTGTGGAATTAGGATGGTTGTTCATAGGTGTCCCAAACAGGCTAGGGAGCAGGTCTCTGTGCTCCCACATCAGCCATTCCTCAGCCTGGCTGCCCCCAGATGGTGGGTGAGGCAGTTTCCTGCAGCTGAGAGCAATGTCCAGTGAGGAAGGCAGCTGTGAGCCAGCTACAGGGACTCAGTGGAGAGGAGTTGAAAAAAGCATCCCAGTAGTCACTCCAGTTTCCTTGCAGGTTTTCCTTGTAGGTTTTCCACAGCTGTTGAGGTGAGAAAGCAGGCAAGTGACTGAGGGAAGATGTCAGGGAGGCCTGCTGATTCCATCATGCTTCACATCCCTGCCATCTTTGTCCCCAGATAAAAGGCTCGGGTTATACCCTTGCCTTTGCTGACTCAAAATAGCTGCTTCTCCCCTGACCTAGTAGTGAGTTACTCCTCTTTTTCCCAGTCTTCAAACTTTTGTCCTCTGGAATCCCTTTCATCTCTGTACCAGGAATTGAGGTGGAGGCTGGAATAGAGAATCAAACGAAGTTTCTGAATGAATGAACAAATGAATGCATTTACTTGCAATATATTCTTTTTGTTCTTAGAGACACTTTGCTGTGTGGATGAGTACCTCAGGTGGTGGGAGCCCTTAGCACACTGTAACGGAGTTCACCTATCTTTCTGTGTTCCCCTCCCCTCCACAGTGGTCTCACTATCACAGTTTGCCCTTATTATACTTAACCTAGTTCTGTAGTGTGACTTTTCTTCTCTTTCAGTCTGTATTTGCATTTTTTCTTGATCTGTCTTGCCAGAGATGTGGTGCTCTTATTAAACATTTCAAAGAACCGCATTTGTTTTTATTAATCTTTCTCTCTTTTAGTTTTCTGTTCATTAATATCTGTGTACACTTACTAAATATTTTATGAACTTTTGTGAAATTGAAATAAGATGAACCTACCTCAATTTTTTCTGCCTTGGGCTGGGAAGCTTTGAGGCTTAACATTCATTTATTTAAGGGATTTTCATAAAAGTTATTAATTTTAATGTGGTCAAACTTACCTGTTCTGCGTTGTGCTGTTTGTACCTCACTTTAAAAATGCTTTTCGACTCTTAGGTCTATAAGATATTCACCTATCTTTTCTAATGATTTAAAGTCTTTAGAGTCAAATTTTGTGTATAGAGTGAGTTAGGGAAACACTTTTCTTTCTATATGTACAACCTTATTTTTTCCAACTTTATTTACTGTATAGTCTCTCCTTTCCTGCCAACCAGGTAAGTACCGAAGTTCCATACTCGTACGGATCTGATATCGGTTCTCTTCTATTGAACTGGTCACTTTGCTTTTTTATCAGTTCTGCATTTTCTGAATTCTTTAGCAAATCCTAAATGTTGGAAGGGCAAATAGCACTACCTGTTTTTCTCTTTCAGAAGGGAAATTCTTGACCTTTTTCTCTTCCAGATACATTTTAGAGTCAGCTAATCTGAAATTTGTTTGCATTTGCATTGAATCAATTAGAAGAGAAATTGACATTTTTTTGTTATGAAGTTTTGTAAGTATGAATATAGTACATCTCTCTGTATATTTAAGTCCTCTTTAACACCTCTTAATAAAGTTTTATAATGTTTCTATTGAGATTCACATGTCTTTTGTTAGATTAATTTCTAGGTACTTGACATTTTCTGATTCTAATGTGAGTGGTGTTTAAAAGAAAATATTTTAATTTATATGTAAAACTATGTATTCTAGTTTTTTGCTGGTATATAGAAATGCAATTGTATATCCATTTTACTTTTAGCCGTCTTGATAAGTTCTTCTGTTAGTTTTAGTAGTTTGTATGAAGATTCTTTTGGATTTTCTGAGATTCATTTGAAGCAGTAATTTAAAATCTTCACATGTAGAATACAAATACAGCTCCATAAATTTTTGCAAACTGAGCACACTTAGATCAAGACACAATACTGTCTGTCTGCCTCCTAATGTCTCCTTCCATTCTCTTCCCCTTTTTCCAAGGGTAATCATCATTCTGGCTCCTATCCATAGATAAGTTTTATCAATTTTTGTACTATATATAAATGAAAAATATCCTTTGCATCTGGCTTTTTTTTTTGCTCAACTTTATGTTTGTAAGATTCATCTATATTATTTTTTATTCTTATTGCTATGTAGGTTTCCAATGAGCAAACATACCACTGTTCTCTTGAGGGACACGGGGTAGTTTCCAAGTTTCGGCTGCTTTAATCAGTGCTTCTGTGAACACTGTAGAGCATGTATTTTGGTGAAGTTAATGTACACATTTCACTTGGGTATATACGTAGAAGTAGAATTGATGGGTGATAGAGTATGTGTGGTAGGTAGAAGGCTACATATTTTAAAATAGCCCCAGTGACTTCTGTCCATAGTGATACTCTCATAATTATGCATGACAAAGGGGATTTTGAAGATGTAATTAAGGTTACTAATCAGTTAATTCCAAATAAAGTCAAGATTAAAATTGGGCCAAAGGACTGAGATGTGGGACACCAACAGCTTCTACTGTGCTAAATATAAAATTCAAGGATGCTGGTTGTTTTTTTCTTTCAGTACTTTGAAAATACCACTCTGCTGTTTTTTGTTTTCTATGGTCTATTGAGATGTTAAATTACTTTTATTTTGTTCCTTTAAAGGGGATTTGTCTTTTCTTTTTTTTTTTTTTTCTGGCTGTCTTGGGCAACATTATCTCTTTAGATTTGGTTTCCATTTGTTAGGGACTGTTCTGTGTGGTTTCAGAGACTGTAGCCCCATGAGAGCAAGCCCTAAAAGGGTCTAGTAAGTCTCCCTGGAAAAACAGGCAAAAATGCAGGTGGCAGACATGACCCAACGCTAACACTGAGGGTTCCCATGGGAATCAGGCCTGAAATGTACATTTTGTCCTTTGAAGCCTGCTCTGCCTAGCATAACCCTATGGATATAAACCAGATGTTTAAGTTCAAGGTATAAGGAGGAAACTCCTTATCTCATGAAACACATCTTAAAGACCCTCTGGCGTCAGCATGACTAACAGACCCCGACCTATGACAGATCTCTGTGTTCCTTCAATTGTTATCTATAGATAATACCTGTTTTTGTGTGACTGCAGCCTTTTGACACTGACTGAGGAGCTATGCGTGTATGCTGTGTACACCTACACATACCATCCCAATAAAAGCCATTTGGGAGAAAGGCTTGGGTATTCCCCACTAGAAGGAATCGCTACCCCCTTTCCTACTGGAATAGCAAGATTGTATCTGGGACCACTTATTTCTCATCCGTGGCAACCAGGAGAGCTCTGCTGGAAAGAGTTCCTCCCACATCCATTAGTTTTACAATGATGTGCTTATCTTTTCTTTTCTTTTTATTTATTGTGTGGGATTCATAGTAGTGTTGGGAAAAGTGGACAACAGGCAAAAGAGTGAAATTGGACCACTATCTTAACACTATACACAAAAATTAACTCAAAATAAATTAAAGACTTGCATGTTAGGCCTAAATTCATAAAACTCTTAGAGGAAAACATACACAGCAAGCTCCTTGAGGTCAGTCTTGGCAATAATTTTTTGGATTTGACACCAAAAGCAAAGGTAACAAAAGCAAAATGAACAAGTGGAACTACATCATACTAAAGCTTTTGCACAACAAAGGAAACCAAAACAAGAAGGACAGGTACTGAATGGGAGAAAATACTTGAAAATCCTTTATCTGATAAGGGGTTAATATTCAAAATATATAAAGAACCCACACAACTCAATAGCAAAGAGAAAAAATAAAAAACAAAAACACCCAAACAAACAAGTGAATAACAACAGTCCAATTAAAAAATGGGCAGGGAGTCTAAATAGACATTTTTCCAAAGAAAACATACAGATGGCCAACAGGTATGCAAAAAGATAATCATCAGGGAAACATAAATCAAAATTACAATGAGATATCACCTCATATCTGTTAGAATGGCTACTAGCAAAAAGACAAGAAATAACAAGTGTTGATGAGGATGTGGAAAAATGAAACCCTTGGGCACTGTCAGTGGGAATGTAAATTGGTTTAGCCACTATGGAAAACAGTATTTTTTCCAATTTTTGTGATTTCTCAAAAAACTGAAATAAAACTATTATATTATCTACCAATTCCAATTCTGGGTACAGTAAGACTTCACTTAATGCCATCAATAGGTTCTACAGCAAAACAATGCATAATTAAATCAATTTTACTGTAGGCTAATTGATACAAATAAAAGTTCTTACAGCATCTCATCAACAATATAACAAGACAATGTATGAAATAACACTATTGGAGGAGGACCTGCTGTATTTATTCAAAGAAAATGAAAACACAAATTTGAAAAGATACATGTACCTTCATGTTCATGCAGCATTTTATATAAATGAATGACTATATATATATGTATATTCAGTCATTAAAAAGAATGACATCTTGCCATTTGCAACAGCATTGGTGGGCCTTGAGGGCATTATAGTAAATGAAGTAAGTCAGACAGAGAAAGACAAGTGCCATATGACCTCACCTACACAGGGAATCTAAGAACAACAGGCCCATAGTTACAGAGAGCATATCTGTGGTTGCCAGACGCAGGTGAGGGGGAATGGGTGAAGGGTCGAAAAGTACAAACTTACATCTATAAAATAAATAAATCATGGGGATGTAATATACAGAATGGTGACTATAATTGATAATACTGTATTGCATATTTGAAAGTTGCTGAAAGAGTGAATCTTAAAAGTTCTCATCACCAGGAAAAAAAAATTCTGTAACTATGTGTGGTAGTAGATGTTAACTAGATTTATTTTGGTTATCATTTCACAATATATATGAATATAGAATCATTATATTGTATGCTTTTAATTATTATAATGTATGTAAATTATACCTCAATAAAAATAATAGCTATTGATAACTATTTAATTCTTTTTTTGCCATGTCAGGAATGGCTGTTTAATTTAACTTCCTTTTCAGTTTCTATTAAGATAATAATTTAAATTTTCTCCTCAGGTAAATTAATGTAGCCAATAATATTTGGGGAGTGGGCGGAGGAGCACATTTCCTAACTTGTGCGCAGGCATCAGGTAGGTGTTCCTGTTCCCTGCTTTCTCTTCCCGCAGGTATCTGCCTGGCTTACTCACTCCCTTTGCTGCTTCCACCATGGTCATGTCTGCAGTGCGGCCACTCTAACTATTCCATTTCAACTGCACATTTCCATCCTTCACTGGGACTCCTACCTCTCTCCACACTGTTCTATTTTCTCCCTGCACTTATCACCTCCTAACATACTATATGTTCAGTTATTATATTTATTGTATGTTGTCTGTCTCCATTAGAAGTACTCTCCACAAGATAGGGAGTTCTGTCCTTTTAAAAATCCTTTTGACTGATATATTTCCAATGCTCACAGCAGTGCATGGCACAGAGGAAGCACTAAAACAAATTTTTTTAGGTGGAGCCTGTCAAGGAATGGTGAGAGGGAGCATTTGCCTGGAGCCTCCTGTTCAAGAAGAGCTTGAAGTTAAAATTTTAACATTATTTCTAAATAAGGTTATGCTGATAGTCACGGAGACGCAGGGAAAGACTGAAAGTCTTCCCTCGCAGGACTTGTAGGCTTTGTTTCCGTAGCGGGAGTCGAAGCCTGTGGTGTTTCGCGAATCACAGCATTCCATTAACCCTGAGGTTAGTTTGAGCAGCCCAATTGTGTTACACTGCATTTTGCGTACCAAAAGCGTTACTTGGTTTCAGATAAACATTTAAAATACATCATTTTAAAATTTTTACTAGAAACCTCAGGAAAAGTAGCAGGAGTGAGCCAGTCTTTCCTCAGCCACTGAGAGGCCTGCCTGGCCACCTTCCACTATAGCTCCCTGCCCTCTCCTGAACTGCCCTTGAGCCCTTTCCTAAGGGTGTCACCTGCATCTTCAGTAGGTTTCCTAGTTTGAGCTGTAATTTAGAGATAATTTTTGCTACAGAGAATTAAAATATCAGAGCATTGTAATTATTCTAAAATTTAGAAATAGGAATTGGAAACAAATTAGATTTTTCTAATAGAAATTTTCTGAGCCTAAAGTGCTAAAGCGCAGTACGGAAACTAATTAACTTTAATTTAAATAATCATGTCTTAAGTAGCAAATGAACCAAGTTCTATTGTTAAAGAACAACGGCATTGCATCCCCGAAGGTTGCCTTCGAAGTGGCACTGATGCAGTGTTTTCTGTCCTACTGATGAAATAAGTTTCTGTTGCTCACTGCAGCCTCTGCTTGTTGTCTCAGTGGGCGCTGCCGCTGAGAGGAGGGGAGGGGGAGGACTGAGAGACCAGAGAGAAGGGTTGTGTGAAATTCCCGTTGTTGTTCCTATTGTAACTTTTTTTTACTTTGTTTTACTGTTTATACTATCACAGCTGTCCCCATCTTCCCTTCTTTGCCCACTTCCTCCCCACCTCCCCTTCGCTCCGGCCATCACCACTCTGTTGTTTGTGTCTATGGGTTTGTGCATATCTTTGGAGGAACTGTTTTTTTTTAAATAACAACAAACAAAAGCGCTAATCATTTTATTTCTGGGAAAAAATAGTGCAAGAAAATGTGAGATGAGAAAAGCTTATTTTCTTATTCTAAAACTTGTATATAGTGTATTACTTGATGTTTTGTACTTGCTATTTAAAAATAACATACATATTTATGCTGACTGAGATTATTATTTATAATTATGATGACTAAATTTCAGCCAGTGCCTGTAAACGTTAAGGCAACCATCAACAATGTATTAATAAGGTTTATATTATGCAAAAATCAGGGTCAGTGTCTGGAGACGTATTTTGGATGAGTCTATGCAATGAAGTAGAAGGATCCTGAGTGTAGCAGACATTCTAAAGCCAGATCACAGAAGGCTTTAACTGCTATGCTCACAGGCTTAAACTCTTCTATTTCTTCCTCCTCGTGTGCTACCTTGGGGACCTTAGAAAAGCAAGTTAACCTCACTGAGACTGTTTCCTTCTCAGTAGTATGGGGGTTATACTTCTGTATTACAGATACACTGGGAGAACTAACAGAGGCAAAGCTTGTGACTGAGGCTGGCCCACAGCGGAAGCTTAATAAATAGTGACTTTAGTATTGTTTTCTAGAAATGAAACGCCTTTTTTTTTTTTTTTTTTTTACCAATTCTGCACATCTCTGTCATTCACATCTTGTGCTTACTAACGTTAGCTTTGTTTGTGAGAGAACCTTTTTATTTCCCTGTGGTACATTTTGGAAGAAGCCTAAAAAAACAAAACAAAACAATCCACTATAGAATTCACCAAAATGGGAAATAGCATGGATTGACAGAAAAAGGAAAAAATAGTTAAAAGTGTTAATATATCAAAGCTTTGACTTTCTGGAGATACTTTTTTCTTCAAAACATAGCTACTCCCTTTGCCAGCAATATGATCTGTGCCTTTCCAATTATTTATGCAAATCAAGACAATATTTTCTTTCCCGTGAAAGACTTGGTGAAATGATGCTGTTGAAAAATACAGTGCATTACCACATTGCTTGCTCAACAGCAATACTATTTTGTAGCAAGAGGAAAGTAATTTCTCAGAATGCTCCTCCACTCCCACATAGAACGTACATAATATCATGTTTGTGTTGAAACTTTTTCTTCCAAAATGTCATAACCTCATAGGAAAGAGAATTAAAATCCCGTTATTTTAATTTCCATCTAGCCACAAGATAAGTAAAATTATCATTGAAATTCTAATTAAGTGGGATAATTGACTAAGGTAGCACATCAAAGAAGAGAAGTGAATATGGTAAGTCGAAGACTTATTAATTAGTCTGCATGGAAGAAATTCCAGGGATGTCAAGCTGAGCCTGCTGCAAGGAGAAAAAAAGCAGACAAGAAAACGCTCGTTTCTTTGAAGTTAGGAACTGAGATAGTGATGGAGGTAATTGTGTCTGACTGGATCCAGTAATGAAGAGCTGTAAATCAGACCTCGAAATCGAAGGAAAGATTCAAGTAACGAATGCGACTGCCCACCCCTGCTGTGAAGAAACAGAATGCCGAGCGCGCTAATTGACCCAGCGTATTCCCCAGCAGTTCTCTGTTATTATTTATTAATTTTCAATTTCTGAATTATTTACGTCCTGGGAAATTATTCTTGACAGCCTGTTAAGCGTGCCAGAGTTAATGGAGGATGAAAGGACTGGTACCAGAATTAGCACGGATATAGTCACAGGCTACTGGATTTAATGATTTTGGAAAGAGAAATTGATTTCACACAGCGTGTCATTTTATACTACTTTAGGGATACACCAGCTATTTGATTAATTGAGGAATAACCAATTCAAAGTATATTTGAAGTGTAAATGAGTCACCCTGCTCAACTGTTTATTTTTCCTCCTTTCTGGGAGATCCGAGTTTTCTTGAAGCTGATGATTAAAAGCTGATGAAGACACAGTTGCAGGCTGTGAGTGCACACCTGTTTGATTTGCATTAAACTCAGAAGGGAGAAAAACCCTGAACTACACGAGAAGACACTTTCACTTTTCTTCTTTCGCCTTTCTTATCTCTATGTGATTTCTCTCTGGCATGTGACTCCGCAGTAGTTACAATCTGCAACCCCAAAGAACAATGCACAAGACAATTTCTCGTTTGTTTTATGGCCTGTGAGCACAAGCAGAGAGAAGCAGTGCTTGCTAATAAATAGAAGGAAAAAATAGAAGAAAAATATATCAAAAGAAAATAACAACTCTAACAAATAAGGGAAGAGGATTATTCTCTGGGGAAAATGAGCGAGGCAGAACTAGGCTATCACCATCCTGCCTGGAAGCTCTGTGTCACTCCGCCCCCTTTCTGATCAACCTCATTAGCTTTGATGTCTCTCTACTGCTGCCATCTTTGTTCATGTCTCTTTGGCCTAGTCCTCCACTGGTCACAGGTCAAATCTCTCTCTTCCATTGAATGCCACACCTTCTCTAAGTTTAATGGGCAAACGTCACATGGGGGCTCTTGCTGCTCTGTAGGTTTAGGTTCAGTGGGTCAGGG
The DNA here is from genome assembly GCA_004027475.1 of Anoura caudifer. Lineage (NCBI taxonomy): Eukaryota > Metazoa > Chordata > Mammalia > Chiroptera > Phyllostomidae > Anoura > Anoura caudifer. The sequence goes on along the minus strand of PVKU01008957.1, from coordinate 17,322 downwards.
AGGGGAGAGGGGCTGAGATCCTGCATTCTAATAGGCTTCCAAGTGAAGCTCATGCTGCTGGTCCTCAACTGGTCTTTGTGCAGCAAGGTACTGCAAAACTGTGACAAAGACATTTTTAAAACACTGTTTTTAACCATGCCACTGTCTTATTCAGAAATATTAAGTGACTTCCAGTACCTACAATTAAACAAAGATTTTTAGCCTGGCATTCAAGGTCTTACTAAAAGTGATCACAGCCAGTCCCTCCGGGCGTACACTGCATTTCCCAGCTCTGGGCTGTTGTTTATGCTGTTTGTTCTTCCTAAAATGCTTCTGTCTTTTGGAAATACTACCAGTGCCTCAAGATGTATTTGAAATACCACATCCCTAATGTTGGCTATTCTAACCTACTCAACAGACATGAGTTCTCCTTCAAATTCTTTCTCTCAGACTTTAGATTTACTTCTTTCTTGCCATATGATATCTTCATTTTGTATTATTGTTATAATGTACCTATGTCTCCTTATGCATGTACAGGATTGTGAATTATGTGAGGGTGGGGACTATGCCTTTGTATCCTCCTCAAGTACAGGTGCAGCACACAGAGTGAGTACCTGACAAAGACTTTTTCTGTCCGGAAAAAGTCCAGCCATTGTTGATATAACAAAGAAGGTTTGGGTGACAAACCTGGCAGCCAAGGAGAGTAGATTGGAATGTGCATGTGTGCGCAATGACAACTTCACTGTACTAGTCGGTGGGGGTGGTAGATGCTGTTGAATGAGCATGTGCACTGTGTGGACTTCACGCTCAAAATGACTGAGTGAGTAGAGCAATGAATCTGCATCAGATTTTGCTTTAAGCTTGAACATTCCTCCATGGAAACTATTCGGATGACTCAGAGGGCTGCAGCTATGGGCAACTGGTGATTGGCAGCTTCATCACGACAATGCGCCCACTCATGCATCACATCTTGTGCAGAGTTTTTTTGTGAAACATCAAATTAGCCAGGTGACTCAGCTCCCCTACAGCCCAGATTTGGCACCCTGAGACTTCTGGCTTTTCCCAAAACTAAAATCAGTTTTGAAAGGGAAGACATTTCAGACCATTGATGAGATTCAGGAAAATACGATGGGGCAGCTGATGGTGACTGGGAGAACTGTGTGAGGTCCCACGGTGACTACTTTGAAGGAGACTGAATCATCATTGTCCCATGTACAATGTTTCTTGTACCTTGTATCTTCTGTAAATGTCTCAATTTTTCATATTACATGGCTGGATACCTTTTGGACAGACCTTGTACTTAGTTAAACTAAACTATGTGAGAGTATCCTCTTCATGATTATTCCTACCTTTGCAAATTTGTAACATCTCTGGAATTCTTTAAAATAGCCCACAATTATGATATTTGCTACTTCATTTACTCATTCATCCACTTACCCGTTTATTCATTTGAATGTTCTCTTGTGCCAGGTACAGTGCTGGGTCTGCAAATAAAAAATGAAATGGTCCTTACCCTCTAAGACAACCCCCCACACAGTTTTATGTCCTGCTTCATCATTTTTCTTTTTCATTACTCTAACCCCCAAATACAACCTATCTAAGCCATATATACAGCCAGAACTCTTCTTGATAATCCTCGTAGCTGTTATAGGCCCAAGCATTATGACCCCAGAACAGGGACTGCCATGAATCCTGAGGAACTTTCTGCTCCATATCTATTTATTCTCCTCTCCAAAGGATTTAATAATCCCTAGAGCCTTGTCCATTCAATCACAATACCCACCTCTCCCACCATGCCCTGTATCCCTTTTTCAGCATCATACTAGTTCTCAAACCACTGCCCCAACCTGTACTAGACTCCTGAATGTATTTAACAAACTTACCCCAACACCAAAATTGTTCCCAGCTTTTTCCACTTCTTTTCTTCTCTCTTCTTTTTTCTCTTTGTGTGTCTCATGCCCTTACCCTGCCATAATTTTCATCCTTAACCCCTATCCCCTACCAAATGCAGAGTGAAAAACACTTATTTTTATTTTTTATTTTAGAGAGGGGAAGGGAGGGAGAAATAAAAGGAGTCACTGTGAGAAGCATGGCCCGGCTGTCTTCCTCATGTGCCCCAACTGGGACGAGCCTGCAACCCAGGCATGTGTCCCAACTGGACACCCAACAGACTGAGCCACACCTGCTGGGGTGGGAAAAAACTTTTAAAAAAATCTCCTAATTTCTTATCTATCATAAATATTCAGACAAAAATAAGCCACAATAAACAATTTATTTTTTCAATCCCTTGATCAAATGTGATAGTTTCATCTCTTCCCTTTATATATTCGTTGTTCTTTAATTAGTTAGCGATATCTGTATTGTAATACTTTTACTTGGTATTATGGTAATAGTTTTGACATATGTTTTCCTTGCAAGATGGTGAAATCCTTGAGAGGAAGATTATTTTATTTACTTTCTCTTCTTGCAGATCTCTTTGCAGAAAGAAGCAAGGTATAAATGTATAAATAAAATGCATTTTATTTCTCTTTGAAACTCCAATGTCCAGCACATAGAAGATTTTCTATAAAGAATTGTTGAGCTCTGGCCGCTCCATCCCTCAGAACGGTCTATCAGTGAATGAACTAATTTTGAATTTACTCAATTGTCTTAGGCTATTTTCACGGACCTTTGGAACCACAGTTTCAAACAGCTGGTAGTCACACCACTTGGAGCAGTGGCGGCTGGAGGCTGTTGCTGAAGATCTGTAGCCATTCGTTATCGGTCAGGCCCCAGTGCAAGTCTTACACTGAGAGGGTTATTTTACTGGGCTCCTGGTTGTGTGGTGTATATATTATCCAATTTATTCAGTTCTCAAGACCAGATGATTCTAAAATGAACAGGCAGATTTTCACTTTATAATATTCTAAAAGACTCCCTGAGAACAACCAACCTCCTTAAAGAAAAGGCAGACAAAGGGATTTTCAACGGCAGTGTATATACATATTACTTAAAAGGCCAGAACCTGTAGCTGATTAGATAAAGCAAATAGAAAAATATAAAAACCCTTTTGATGGGATGTTTTTAGCTGATATATTAAATATTGAAACTCTTTTGGTGGGATGTTTATAATTGATATTGGCAAAAGAGGGAGGAGTGATTCAAATTATTCATTATTAAGGAATATTACAAAGCATAAAAACCCAATATAGTTCTGGTGTAGAAATAAACTAAAGGAACATAATGAGAAGTTCAGAAATATGTCTGTGTGTGGATGGGAATTGGATAGATGATAAATATGACACCACAAAAATTGGAAAAGTGTGCTTTGTTTGGTATCAGTAAACCTGGCTCATTACCTAGAGAAAAAGCTGGATTTCTGCCTTATATTTTACAAAGGTGGCTTAAAACCCTAAGTGAGGATATAGAGCCAGTAGAAGAAACTGAAGAATATCTTTATGATATTTAATAAACCATAAAACACAAATAATAAAGGAAAAATTTATTATTTAACTACATCAATATTAAGGCTTTTTTGTTGTTGTTGTTCAGCTAAGATACTATTAAAAGTTAACAGAGCAAAGATAGATGCAGCAAACCAGTGGGGACTGAGTTGGTGGAAGAAAGTTCTGAAGGCCTAAGCCGTGTCTTTAATGAACCCACACATAGACTCGTTTACTTGGACTGACTCCCTCTGAGCCCCAGAACTGGGGTAGCAGCTTGAAAGGCACCAGTGGCATAAGGGGAGAAACCGAAGTGATGGCATCAAGGTGAGACCTGGGGGACAGTTCCCTCCTAGACAGAAAGGCGAGCAGAGGCCATTGTCACTTTTCTGAACCCTCCCCACTCAGAGCCACAGAGCCAGAAGGCTGGTGCCATACTCCATCAACCTTACTAACACCGTTTGCTATGCCCTGGAGATCTCCAGAGGCTCTGATACATACACGCAACTTATGGGCCCTCCCAAGCTGCTTTTCTATATGAATAGCTGGTCTTTGGTCGTGCTTCCCAACTTCCTTAATCCTCTCAAATAAGCAACAGCTGGCCTCAGTGAATCCCCCAGTCCCCATACCTCTTGCTAAGTGGTCCCAGGCCTGGCACAAGCACCAGCCGGCCCAGATTCACAGCTTGGCTGTGCCTGGGAATCTCTAGCCCCAGCACTAGCAGCAGCCATCTCAGATTGCTTTATAGCTCAGGCAGGGTGGCCCTGAGCAAAACACAGGTGGGGGCTGACGTTGGCCTGCACCACCTGGGAAACCCCAGAGCTTGCATATCCAGGAGACAGCTACAGATCACTTTGGGAACCACCACCCAGGGCTTACATAGCTGAACCTCCATGGCAGCCAAGGGGTACTGGGCAGAGGTTGGTGGTCAGTGGTCACAGCCAGTCCTTGCAACTGACTGGCCTAGATAAATCCCTGTTGTTGACCTGCCAACAGTAATCAAGGCTCAACTACAAATGTAGGGTATACACAAAGGGAGAACCTCAAAGACCCAGGTTGGGTGATAGGGGAGGCTGTGTCACTGGACCCTACAGGATGCTTACTGTACTAGGCCACATTACCAAGACAGGGAGTCATAGAAGCTTGACCTGATACATAGAAACAAGCACAGGGAGGCTGCCAAAAGGAGGAGACAAAGAAACATGGCCCAAATAAAAGAACAGATCAAAACTCCAGAAAAAGAACCTAAACAAAACGGAGATAAGCAATCTATCAGATGCAGAGTGCAAAACACTGGTTATAAGGATGCTCAAGAAACTTAATGAGGACCTCAACAGCATATAAAGATCAAGTCAGGAGACTTCCAGTCAAGATGGTGGAATAAGTAAAAATAAATGGCTCAACTCCTCACAGAACCATATCAAAATTACATCTGAAATATAGAACAACCATAACTCAGAACCATCAGAAATCAAGTTGAATGGAACTGTGAAAACTACAGAATTAAAGAAACCACATCCATTCAGACTGGTAGGAGGGGTGGAGAGGCAGAATGGGCTGGTCCCACAACCACATGTGGTGGATAAAAATTTGGGAGGGATATCCCAGGAGTGAGGATTACCAGCCCCACACCAGGTCCCCCTACCCAGGGTTCCAGTGCCAGGAAGATAAGCCCCCATAACTCCTGGCTGCAAAATTCAACAGGATTGACTCAGTGGAAAAAAAACTACTGGAGTCTCAAGCAATGCCTCTTAAAGAACCCCCACACAGACTTAATCAGACTCAATGCCAATCAGAAAATGCCAATTGCACTATGGAGAATGCTGGAGGGAACGGGGTGCTGGGCAGAGGGATTTAAAGGAGAAAAAAAATATTGGAGAACTATAACAGCATAATCAATAAAATATACTTAAAAATGATTTTCCTTGCAAGCAAAAGCATATAAGTTTCAAACTATATTAATCATCTTTAAGTAAATTCACTAACTCTTGTGCCAACTTAGTATAATTACATTGAGGTCAAAGGGCTATTACATAACTGGAAAGCAACTCTAGATTTACCAATATTAGCAAAGAATTCTCAATTTTTTTCTTTTTGCAATCAAATTACATAACACTATTATGGATAAACTCTCCTCTACTTTAATACATGTTATAAAAATGTGTAAAGCAATTATTAATAATTTGTATTTTATGAAGAGTTTCAATTTCAACATATTCTTGTACCTGTCCACCTAGGTAAAAAATAACCTTTGTTTTGGTGTTTTAAATTTAGTTTGTTCATATGTAGTTTGTTATCTGTGAGAAAATGCCAATTGCACCATTATTTTGTGTTTGATTACCAAATACTTAGCAAGCATTCCTTCTGTTTCCAGAATATCTTGAATTGGACTGAACAGTATATTTTTAAGACCCTTCCATGATTCTATCAGTGAGCCAATGAGCACTTTGAACAAGCACTGACAATGTCACTGAAATCACAGTCTTCTGTTTCTTTCAACTGTCCCACAACTTGGCAATGATTCACAGCATTCACGCATATGCACCAAAGGACTTTTAAACAAATGGACCCATAGGACTTTCCATAGAGTTAGTTTCAAAAAACTGAGCACAAATACTTTTTAATGTATCATATGCTGGAATAAAGCAGTAAGGGAAAGAGCTGTCTTGTTTTCAAATTCCAGTAAATCTGGAGTTTTGACCTACTAGAGCTTGACCACTATATTTCAGGTTAGACCTTTAAAAAAATATATCTAGCTGAAATTCTTTTTTGATGGCTGTGAAAGATTTTTTAAGAATCTGCACCTCAAATTTTGTTTTTTTCCCACTCTGATTTAATAACTTTTCTCTATAATTTTGGAAGTCCTTTGAGAAACAAATATACCAAGTACTAATAGACAATGTTTTATATCACATGGTTCATGTAATGCTAAAGAAAAGTAGTTGCAATTTTTTAAATTATGAGTTAATTGATCTTTGATATTGTTAGAAAGGTTTTGTAGTCTGTGGGCAATTGTTTGGTAGCTTAGTTGAGATCTTTCACTTTTTGAAAAGTCTTTTTTAGCCTTTCCTTCATAATTTTCTAACATTTTCATAACTGAAATAAGAATTTCTTTTACTATCTTTTTGTCTGAAAATGACTCTGTTTTTATTTCATTTCCTTCCCCTTCCTTCCTTCTTTCTTTTTCTACTTCCTTTTCTCTTTCTCCCTCTTGTGCATGCAAGAATCCAAAACATTTTTTTCAGCTGGAAAACTAGAAGTTATTGCCAGCACATCTACTTTATAAAGACTGGTTATAAAGGAAATTATAAATGAAGAAAATGAAACTTCAAAAATGAAGAAAAAACAATGGAATAGGTAAAAATACGGGTAAATGTAATAGACCATTCTTCACCTCATTAGTTTTTTAAATCATGTTGGACAGTTTATTGATTTTCTATTGCTGCTATAACAAATAGCCACAAGCAAAATGGCTAAAACAATACAAATGTATTATCTTACAGTTCTTAAGGTAGAAGTTTAAATGAATCTTACCTGGCTAAAATCAAGACATCATCAGGATCGCATTCCTTCTGGAAACTGTAGGGGAGGATCCATAGCTTTACTTTTCCCACCTGCTGGAGGCCACTTGGCTCTTGGCTCCCTTCCTCTGTCTTCAAAGGCAGCAATGTGGCTGAGTCTTTCTCACAACTCATCTCTCTGGTTCTCTCTTCTGTCTCTCTCTTTTACATTTAAGAATTGCATGACTAAATTGGGTTTACCTCAGTAATCCAGTATAATCTCTAAATGTTATGGTCAACGGATTAACAACCTTAATTCCAACTACAATTTTAATTTTTTTTTTTGCCATGTAACCTAACATATTTGATGGTTTTTGGAATTAAGATGTGGACATCTTTGGAACAGGGGACATTTTTCTGCTTATTACAGGATTTAAAAATTATTATACCATCTGATGTGGTGCTCAATGTATGGAGAGGAAATACCTAAGACATTGCACTTAAAAGGCGAGGAGGGAGAATCCCTGGAGAATTATGCTGAGAGAAAAAAAGTCATTCCTAAAGGTTAAACACAATATGATTCTGTCTCTATAATATTTTTGAAGAAAGACCCCCATAATTTTAGAAATGTAGGACATAATACCAGGACAAATGGCTGTCAGAAGTTCACATGGGAGGGTGGGTGGAGGTAGGTGGATGGGTTATAAAATGACAATACAAGGGATCATTGGGATTTCGGAACTGTTCAATATCTTTTTTGTAAAAAAAATATGTATTTATTTTTAGACAGAGGGGAAAGGAGGGAGGAAGATAGGAAGCGAAGCATCAATGTGTGGTTGCCTCTCATGCGCCCCCTACTGGAGATCTGGACTGCAACCCAATATGTACCCTGATTGGGAGACAAACTGGCCACCCTTTGGTCTGCTGGCTGGCTCTCAATCCACTGAGCCGCACCAGCCAGGTCAGAACTGTTGAATATCTTGACTGTGGTGGTGGATACATGAACCTATACAGGTGAAAAATTTTTATAAACTTAATACATAAACACACATACACATATACATATTAGCAAAATCAAAAAATCTGAATATTATCAGTGGAATGTATCAGTTTCAAAATCCTGATTATGATGTGGGGTTTTCAAAGTCAATATATAGAGTGCTTTTATATTTTTTAATTTTTATTTAATTACTGTTTGGGGGAGTAAGAAGTATTGGGTTTCTTTAGGATCTTAAAAAGTGTTAGACAGAGGCAGGAGGGAGGCAGGTATGCTTATAAAAAGACAGTATGGGGGAACCCCTGTAGTGTTGGAACTGTACAGTGTCTTCACCCTGGTGGTTGATACACAATGCTGCAAAATTATGTAGAAGTTAGTACATTATACATATATAAATGAGTCCAATGGGGAAACCTGAATATAATCTGTGGGCTGTATCAATGTCAGTGTCCTGGTTGTGATATTATTCCAGAGTTTTCTAAAATACTATATTGGGGGAAACTGGAATATGTGTACAAGAAATACCTCTCTAGCATCTCCTACAACTGCATGTGAATCTACAATGATCTCAATACAAATTTCAATTAAAGAAAAAGTAAAAGAGTAAAGGGACCTAATAAAAGTAAGGTTTCTACACTTCACTCAAAGTGATAAAATGTTCCCATTAAGTAAGAAGAAAAAGTAAGGGAAAGATAGAAATGAGTGACAGTTGGATGCTACAGTTAGTTACCTCATTGGTCTCTTAATCCCATCAGGGCCCTAGGCTGCCTTTGTACCTCTCATCCTCCAGGTACCTTACTGAGACACTCTTCAGCTGAGCACACACACAGGGCATATCGTCTGTGAGGCCTTCTGTGATAGATCCACCTCCAGTGATACAGGTTAGTGTGCAGGAGTCTCTTGAGCACACTCTACCTTCTTTCTTGATTTTTTTCTTTCATTTTGGGGGGATGATATCTTCACCAGAGGAGCTTCTTGAGAAAGAGTACATAGAAATTAAAATTTTAAGACCATGCATATCTAAAAATGTCTTTATTCTTTTCTCATATGTATTAAATAGTTTGAGTGAATCTAGACTTGCGGTAGAAATACTCTTCCTTGAGAATTTTGAAGGTCTTTCTCCCTTGTGTTGTTGCAATGAAGAAGTCTGAAGTCGTTCTGATTCCTGGTCCTTTGTATGTAACCTGCTTTCCTCCCCCAAAGCCTGTAGAGTCTTATCTTGGTCCCAGCGTTCTAAACTTTCATAGTGAGGTTCTGTGCTATAGATCCTGAATCTATGGGGGTGGGGGGACACTAGGTGCACCCATTCCACCTGGCAATTCATGTCTTCATTTCTAAGAAATGTTTTCTAGGAAAAATATCCATGACTATTGTCTTTTGATCTACTTTTTCAGGACTTTCTTCAACTAGATCTTCCAACTTTTATTGAAAAATATCTTGTTTCAGCTGTTTCTAACCTCTAAGAACTCTTTTTAGTTTCTGAATCTTTCTTTATATAGCACCATTTTCTAGGTGCACAAGGGTAATATTTTTTCCTGAGAGTACTAATACTTTTGATAAAGTTTAATTCTCTCTCTATAGTCTCTATTTTCTCTAGGCTGCTTTTTTTCTGTTTATTCATTTTGGTCTCTGTCTTCCATGTCAGAGGTCCTCCTCAAATATCTGGACATTCTCCCTAGGTGTTCATGGTTAAGAATGACGGACTGAAATCATAATTGGCTGCTTTGAGTTCTTTTGTGGGGCTTGCTTGCTTTGACTAACACAGTTGCGTGACCTCAATGGGCTATTTGTTGGCGGACTCCTGATGTCAATACTTCTGGATCTTTCCTCCCAGGTTGATTATGCTTAAAAAAAAACAACAAAAAAAAAACAACAACAAAAAAAAAAACCAATCTTCCAGTCTCCTGCCTAGAGGGAAATGGTAAGGCTGCTGGCATTCCGGGAGCCAAGTCAGGGAAGAGAGAAATGTTTTTAGCACTTAGCATTCAGGCATGCGATCTCTCTGTGTTTGGTGTGATAACAACACACACACCTTCAATTATACCTGATGTCCCACAATTCAGAGGCCTTCTGCTATACCTACTCCTGAAAATGAACTACCATATTTTGCCATGTATAATGCGTACTTTTTTGCCCAGATTTTTGAGAGAAAAATAAGGATGCACATTACACATGAGTGGTACTAATTTTTTACTGGTACATAAAATTCCTTGCATCTTGTGTTTGTTCTTGTGTTTTGTAATTATTTGTTACACAAAACTTCTTATACCATGATATATTCAAAACTAAATGCTAAAATTCCTTTATAATACAAAAAACAAGTACCTAAATATAAACTAATATTAATTTATTTTAAAAGTTAAAGGATTTTTTTTTCCTGAAAGCTTGGGCAAAAAACATAGGTGCGCATTATACACAGCAAAATATGGTACTATATTCAGGTGGGGAAAGGACTATTGCCATGCAATGTGCAGTGTGAGTGGGGATCCAGAGATCTACACCAAAGGAACAGTTTTCACCCACAACTTCCTTGTAGCCACCTTGATATTTTAGCCTACCCTTTACACTGATTGCAGAGGTATATGGTGCTGCCAGTTGTCAGTCTGCTTTCCAGATTCTAAAATTATATGGCTCTTGTATTCTCTTTCATGTAGGCTTACACCTTTTAAAGAAAATCTCATTCGAGTTTTAGTGGAATTTTACACAGAAACAAAATTAGATTTATGATTCACTCTACCACCTTAACTCAGAAAGCCATTTAGACCCACTTTTGCTCCTTTAAAAATATGCACTGAGGCAGGAGTTTCAGGATATTGAAATAAAATGTTGACAGCAGACTGTGATAAGTTTTGCACATCAAGTTATGTCTGTGTTAAGTTCAGCACAGTCTCCTTTGTTCTCTGTGGCAGACCCTTCTGTGTGGCATGGGCCCAGCTCCTACTCGGAGATGCACAGGACCCACGCCCACAGATAGGTTCTTTCGTGGGTAGTTAGATTTGCAATATACTTAGGCTGTTTTGAGACTTGCTCTTTGCTGAAACCCCCTCACCCTGCAAGTACCTTGCAGGCCCAGTGTAACTGCCTGCCTATTCATTTGCTAATGTCCTTCTTCTGTGATGTAATGAGGGGCATTGGCTCCTTTGTTGTAACCAGGATAGTGAGGAAGAACCATCTTGTAAGGTGAGTAGAGAGAGATGAGAATAAAGGCCTGTCATGGCAGCGGCTGCAGCTTTTGCGCCTCTTGAGAGAAAAGCCATGCTGTCATCCTTATTCCTCCACCAGACTTGGTAGTCTGTGTGTATGTTTTATTTCATCCATAATGACGTGGACACTGCTGGCTGATGTCCACATCAGTTCTCTATCCATGACAATGTGAAACACTGGTTAGACAGAACACGTGTTCGTTTAAGCCCTCTATTTTTGAGAAAAAGAGTTTTGAAAGTCTGAACAGCCTCAGCAACCATATTTTGGTTCTTGGAGATGACACAGTGGGGGTTTTCCACAGCTCCTGTCCAACAGAGTGGCGGGTTACTGAAAGAACACAAGACATCTTACTACCTCTCCTAGGACAGAAATAGTAGCTTCCTTTGAGAGCAAATGCAGACTATTCTTTCTGATTTGTGGGAAGTTCAACGTCCAAGTTACCTCTAAAAAAACCCACATTAAAAGTAAACAAGCTTAATTTCTGAAAAAGAAATTTTTTTTTTTTACTTAGTACACAATTACATGTGTTAATTATTGAAATATGGATAAATTGTCTTCTGGGAAGGTGCATTTGTGAATTTAGTGTGGAGTACAATAAATAAAAAGGGAAAATATTCCATTTGTTTTCCATAAAAATGAGACAATATATGTTAGCTGTTATGGATACTTCAGGACTATAAAATGGGAATTTTGCCAAGGGTCTCTGGGACTGACTTTAACTGACATTTGTGCTTCCTTCCTTTCTTCCTTCCTTCCCACAGACATGTTTTTGATTCTAGGTATGTGCAAGGTTCTTAACTAGCGATAGGAGCTCTAGCTGTGGACAAGGCAGGCACTACCCCTGCCTTCTTGCAACTGTACCCTGGCAGAAGAGACAAGCATGAAACAAGTAGTTACAACAAGATTTACTGTAATAAGAATATGAAAGAGGAGGACTTGCCCCAATCTCAAGAGAACATGTGAGCTGAGGTCTGAGAGGAGTAAAAGATGTTAATTAGGCAAAGGGCAGATAGGGGGCTTGAGAAAGCATGCCAGGCCTAAGTAACAGTGAGCACCAATGCCCAGAGGCATTCCTGGGTGGCCAGGGCCCAGAGACAGAGAGAGACGAGACAGACAGAGACAGGTCAGAGATGAGACTGAGGCAGAAAGTAAAGTCCACTTCGTGCTTGGTCATAACATTCTTTCCTCAGAGAAAGGAAAGAACTCATGGCAGAAACACCAGGCAGTGAATTTATTTGCTGAATAGATTAAATGGTCATTGTGCTTCAATATAATAATATATTTCAATGAAAACATTTTATGAAAGATAAGTGTTAAAAAGTATATATATAAATGTTAATCATTTATAATTACATAACATAATAAATTGCATATAATCAATTATGTTATTTAAATTAATATATAATTCATAAACGGTATAGGCTTTTATTAGAATACAAAATAGATTACTAACAAGTGTACAAAAACAGGATCTATTAAGAGTACTAAAAAAAAAGAGTACCCAACACCTATTTGCTAACATAGCTACCTCCCAACATTTTTGTTTTGTTTTGTTTTAATCACAGTTCAGTGTTTAAAAGATAAAGCTTTTTTAGCATTCAATATTGCTAAACAGCTAAATGCATGTGCTGTCCTAGATTATGAGGTCAGTAGTGCTTATTTAAATATTAAATAAAAGGATTCATTTTCATTGAAGCAAGCAGGGAACTAAGCTCACAATACAATTACCAATGATTAATTCCCCACACTGCAAGCCATGCAGTTTGCATTTAAACTCCCAATGCCCAATGGATAACAAAAATCTATTTTGATCACTTTTTATTTGCATCATTTAAAGAGTACATATTATTTCAATTAGGCACATGTATTTCTAGATTATAATAGAGAACAAATATCTCTTCTTAAAAAAACTAGGCAATTAGAGCAGGGGAGACTTTTAAGCATGACAAAGAAATTCTAGGATCTTTTCATTTATCTTGCTTTCACTGAAGGAATGCCTAATATTGTGTACAATTAGCTACCTTGTATACATTAACCTGTTATTTATAAGCAGATGAATAATTTTTTGAATTTGTTTTTTCTTATGCATTAAGCTATTCTTTGGTGGCCTTTCATTGTCTGAGAGAAAGTATTTGAGCACATGATTTAAAATGAGGCAGAATTAAGCCCTGCTCCAGTGCCAACCTCAGAGGCAGGCATAAGGATCAGAAGAGCCTCTTAGGGAGGCTTGACCTAGTGATGCATCCAACAGACTGAGCTCATCAGGATGTTCCACGTTTTTTTTTTTTTTTTGACAAATTCTGAACAGAAAGAAGCCACCAGGGTGTCATCAAAGCAAAAACATAATCGGAGTCCAGTTCCTAGATGTAAAAAGAAGTGATTGGAATAGGTTTGACTGAAAATAGGCACACCTGTGTGGCATGCAGAAAATGTGTTCTAAGAAACCTTATTTTTTAAGTTTAAAAAATATGTTATATTGATTACGCTATTACAGTTGTCCCAGTTTTCCCCCTTTGCCTCCCTTCACCCAGTACCCCTATTCCCTCCAGCAATCAACCCCTTAGTTCATGTCCATGGGCCATGTGTATAAGTTCTTTGGCTTCTCCACTTCCTACACTATTCTTAACACCCCCCTGTTTATTTTGTAACTACCGATTTGAGCTTCTTAAGCCTTACACCTTTCTCCCCATTTTCCCCCTTCCCCCCAACTGATAACTCTCCAAATGATCTTCATATCTATCATTCTATTCCTGATCTGCTTGTTTGCTTGGTTTGTTATTTGGATTCAGTTATTGATAGTTGTGAATTTATTGCCATTTTAATGTCCATCATTTTAATCTTCTTCTTCTTTTTTTAAATATAATTCCCTTTAGAATTTCATGTAATAATGGCTTGGTGATGATGAATTCCTTTAGTTTTACCTTATCTGGGAAGCACTTGTCTGGGAAGTCTTCCCTTCTATTCTAAATGATAGCTTTCCTGGATAGAGTAATCTAGGTTATAGGTCCTTGCTTTTCATCACTTTGAATACTTCTTGCCAGTCCCTTCTAGCCTGCAAAGTTGCTTTCGAGAAATCAGCTGACAGTCTAATGGGAACTCCATTGTAGGTAACTCAGTTTTTCTCTTATTGCTTTTAAGATTCTCTCTTTATATTTAAGTTTTGGCATTTTAATTATGAGGTGTCTTGGTGTGGTCCTCTTTGGGTCTATTTTGTTTGGGACTCTCCGTGCTTCTTGGACTTGTATGTCTGTTTCCTTCACCAAATTAGGGAAGTTTTCCTTCATTATTTTTTCAAATTAGTTTTCAATTTCTTGCTCTTCCTCTTCTCCTTCTTGCTAGAAGAAGCATCCTTATGATTTGGACTTTGGTACATTTAAAGATGTCCCAGAAGTTCCTAAGCCTATCTTCATTTTTTTAAAATTCTTTTTTCTTCCTGCTGTTCTGACTGAATGCTTTTTCCTTCCTTATGTTCCAAATCATTGATTTGATTCTCAGGTTCATCTATTCCCTGTTGGTTCCCTGAAGATTTTTCTTTATTTCACATAATGCAACCTTCATTTCTGCCTGGGTCTTTTTTATGCTGTTGAAGTACCCAATGAGTTCCTGGAGCATCCTGATAACCAGTGTTTTGAACTGTGTATCTGATAGACTGCTTATCTCCATTTCATTTAGTTCTGTTTCTGAAGTTTTGTTCTGTTCTTTCATTTGAGCCATATTTCTTTGTCTCCTCATTTTGGCAGCCTCCCTGTGCTTGTTTCTGTGTATTAGGTAGAGGTCCATTGACTCCCTGCCTTAGCACACATGTTAAGTTGTATGGGGTGGAGCCTAGGTAATCACCAGGGCAGGACAACCCATGTCACAGCTCTATTGCTCCGTGTGGGGGAGGGCTCACAGAGTGGATAATGCTGCTGCCTGGCCCCTAGAGTTTTGCCTGGAGGGAGAGACTGTCTCCCCATTCACACTTCCCTTTTTCCCTATATGCCATTGGTGCCCTTCCAGCTGTTGTCATGGTGCTGAATCCAAGAGGGGTGGATCTGTGTGAGTATTAAGTCCATTGTGGGTCCTTTAAGAGGGCACAGTTTCTTTTGCCACCCCAACCCCACTGGCTTTTACATCTAGAAGTTATGGGGAGTTATCTTCCTGGTGCTGGAACCTTGGCTGGGTGGTCTGGACTGAGGCTGGGATACCTTGCTCCTGAGGTGTCCCTCCCATTTCTCACCTACCACAAGTGGATGTGGCACCACCTGTTCCTGTCTCCACACCTCTCTGAGCCACTCTGTGTCCTCATGCCTCCCTATGGCTCTCTTCATGTCTTCGCCTCCTACCCATATGGATGAATGTTGCTTCTTTAAATCTTTGGTTGTCAGACTTCCACACAGCTCGAATATCTGATAGTTCTGGATGATATTTGTTTTGTAGTGTAGCTGTATTTTTTGCTATAGTTGTGTGTGGAGGTAGGTAGTGTTTATCTACACCTTCATCTTATCCAGAAGTCTATTTTTCAAGTTTTAAAGACATTTGCTTTCCCCCTGCTTGTGTTAATTTTACTCCAAATAAATATCACAGAATTGATCATGTTATAGTAAAATCTCATTTAAGTGGAACTCAATGAAATGAAACCATAAATTAATTGGAATTACCTTTTACATTTGGCTTTTAGGAAACAATACAATATCAGTCCCTTAATAAAAAGTAATAACTACAATGGCAAGTTCTAAGGTTGGTACACATCTATTTCAATCTTCAATCCATGGCTTTAAAATGGCTAACTATGTCAGAGTCTTGACTTGCATCCCTATGATATCCTTAATATGATAGTAACCATAAAAAAAATCTATTTGGTGCATTATACTTCCCATTTTAAGAAATCAAGTCAATGTCAACTGATACATTTTTAAATGATTCTATTCACAAGGGTTGAGGAAAAAGGATTTTCTGGCTAAGTGAACCTTAGTAATTAAAAATAGTAATAGGGATTTAGACTTCTGGCCAAGATGGAGGTGTAGGTGGACACGCTGTGCCTCCTTGCACAACCAAAATTAAGGACAACAAAGATTTAGAAACAAGAAAACAGCCAGAACTTTTAGAAAATTGAACTGTACAGAAGTCCAACAACCATTCATCCAGACTGGTAAGAGGGGCGGAGTTGCTGCAGGAAAAAGTGGCAGTTGGTGGACCCAGGTGCACAGGCAGCATCTAGCAGACCCTGGGCATGGGGTGGCAACAGTACAGACCCAGTGAGGCCATGCAAGGCAGCTGGCTGACCAGGTGGTCCCACATTTGCTCACAGATAATCCAGGTGAAGGGGAAGTGGTGGAAGGGACTGGAATCCAAGAGAGAGAAGAGCAAGTGCCATTGTTCCCTCTCGGGCCCTGCCCCCACATACAGCATCACAACCCAGTGACTGGGCTGCCCTGCCCTGGGGAACACCTAAGGCTCTGCCCCTCACTACATAACAGCCGTGACCAGAACAAAAAGAAAAAGAAAAAGAAAAAAAAAAAACAAAATGGCTCAAACAGGAGAACAAATCAAAACCCCAGAGCCAATTCATCTAAGTGACCAAGAGATAGCCAACCTATCAGATGAACAGTTCAAAGCCCTGATGATCAGGATGCTCACAGAATTGGTTGATTTTGCTCACAAATTAGATGAACAAATGAAGGCTACAGTAAATGAAATGAAGGAAAATGCACAGGGAATCAATAGAGATGGGAGGAAAACTGGGACTCAAATCAATGGAGTGGACCAGAAGGAAGAAAGAAACAACCAAATAGAAAAGAAGGAAGAAACAAGAATTCAAGAAAATGAGGAGAGGCTTAGGAACCTCCAGGACATCTTTAAACATCCCAACATCCGAATTATAGGGGTACCAAAAGGGGAAGAGTGTTACAGAGCAAACAGAAGGTCCATTATTGTCCGCCGCCTTATGGAAAGATGTCTCTCAAAGCCAGAGATTTGTGAAAAGGAAAGGAAATGTTTATTTAATGCTATACAGAGTTAAAGTAGCGACTTAACTCCATCAAAATATTAAAGTCCTTCAGGATACCCACAGACGCCCACAGTGCTTCCTATCTCCCTCTGCCCTAAGTCAGGGTACCGTACTTGCAAGGAAGAGAAGCACACGTCTGGGATCCAGGCTCTTGACACCGTCAGCTGTGTCGTTGTCCAGGCAGGATCTCCAATTAATCCAAAGCCATGTGGCACCTTCTCATGGCCTACT
>PVKU01008956.1:0-67399 GCA_004027475.1 Anoura caudifer | reverse complement strand
TATCTAAGAAAAAGAAGATCACAAATATGAACAGTAAAATGACAACAAACTCTCAACTATCAACAAGTGAACCTAAAAGAAAAGACAAACAATGAAAACAAAAATAAGCAAACAACTAGAACAGGAACAGAATCAGAGAAATGGGCATCACATGGAGAGATTTCAGTGGGGAAGGGGAAGGGAGGATAAGTGGGGGAAAAATACAGGGAAGAAGAAGCATAATTAGTAGGCATAAAATAGACAAGGGGATCAAAATGGTATAGGAAACAGAAGACTCAAAGAACTTCTATGTAAAACCCATGGACATGAACTATGGGGTGGGAATAACTGGAGGGCTGGGGGGAGCAGGGCAGAAGGGGGATAAAAGGGGAGAAATTGGGAAAACTGTAGTAGCATAATCCATAAAATATACTTAAAAAACCATAAATTAAAAAAAAGAATAGAAATGGAGATCACATGGAGGGTTAGCAACAGGGGAGTGGGAGGAGGAGAGAGGGGGAAAAGGTACAGAGAATAAGTAGCATAGACAGTGGGTAGAAAATAGACAGGGGGAGGGCAAGAATAGTGTGGGAAAAGTAGAAACTAAAGAACTTATGACACATGGACATGAACTAAAGGGGGGAATGTGGGTGGGAGGGGGTGTGCAGGGTGGAGGGGAATGAAGGGGGGGAATGGGACAACTGTAATAGCATAATCAATAAAAGAATAGCATAGAGTGCTGCCTAGAGATGCTGATGAAGGACTGCAGGAGAGTTGCAGCTGCTTTCTAGGAGCTGATGTTGCCAATGTCGCCAAAAAACTTTGGAATTTTTAACTGACTTTAAGAAACATACAAAAATAGATTTTACACTGTAAAAACTGAAGCTGCAGTAAGGGGTTTCAGTGCCAGTACATCAACAAAAAAAGACAGCTAGAGTTAGTGGAAGGAAATCTTTCTTGTTTTGTGTTTCCCATGGAACCTATATTTTGTGCAGATGACCAATCAATGCGTAATGAAGTGTTGACTCTATATAATCCCTATGAGTTTGCCTTAAAGTTCAAACTTTTGTGTAGTACTCCAAATAACTAGGTTGTTGTTGATGCTGCAGGTGCAGCAAAGCCTCAGTGTCATGTGGATATTGCAATTTGTCATATGGATATGCTTGACCCTGTCATTATGATGTAACAGACAAATTCAGTTTCCAAGTTTCTGAGCAAAACCAGAGGAAGGTGGAAAGAGGTTGTGGCTACTCTTCTCCCTTCTGCAAAAGAGCAACAAAGGGAAGAAGAAAAAAGAATAAAAGAACTATTCATTGAAAGTTTAGTTTTTGAACAGTCATTTCAACCAGGAAACAGAACTGTCTCCTCAGGACCTAGTTTACTGTCTTGTTGGGAGTGATGTGCATTGATGCTTTCCCACACTGGGGAATGTGGAATTGCTGGTACCTCTCTCCCTTCATTTAAGTGTGAATCAAACATCATCTTATATCTTTAGATCTTATCACAAAATATCTACTTAGAACATGACTTTGAAGTAAATTCATCTAGGAGCTATAGATGTGGACTGCCTTTTATCTCTACTTCACTCCATTGACATGCTACAAACTATTGAATGACTTGCAATAATTATAAATCTATAATACATTTTAAAATTACTCTATGATTTTATTCAAAGGATTTTAGCACATTATGTTACAAACAACAGGATGTTTCTAACAACTAGGAAAGTCTTTGAAGAAATTCTTTTTATATCTAAACCTACATGCAAAAGACTAATTAAAACATTTGTTATTTTCTCAAAAAAAAATAAATAAAAAGAGGGAAGGAATAATGTGCCCTGAATGGTGTGGCTCAGTGGATTGAGTGCCAGCCTGGGAACCAAAGGGTCACTGGTTTAATTCCCAGTCAGGGCTCATGCCTAGGTTGCAGACCAGGTCCCCAGTGAGGGGTGTGTGAGAGGCAACCACACATTGATGTTTTTCTCCCTCTCTTTCTCTCTCCCTTCCCCTCTGTCTAAAAATAAATGAATGAATGAATAAATAGAGAAAATCTTAAAAAAGAAAAAGAATAGTGTACATGAGCATAAAAGTCTTACTTCCCAGAAGCCAAGGTATTTTTTAGTTTTTAGTTTTTCTCATCATTGCATTATAAATAAATAACAGTGTTTATTGGGTTCTGGCCAAGATGGAGGCATAGGTAGAAACACTTCACTTCCTCATACAACCAAAGGAAGGATAACTTCCAATTTAAAAATAATGAACAACCAGAAGTGCCAGAAAATCAAATTGCATAGAATTCTGACAACCAGAGTTAAAGAAATAGTCATTCAGACCTGTAGGAGGGGCAGAGATGGGCAGCCAGGTGGGTAAAGAGGACCAGCAGCAAGGCAGCGGACCGTGAGGGTGAAGCAGGGCTGGCTGACAGGGAAACTAAAGACTCAAAACCTTTTGCTGTAAAATACTGTGGGGGTTGTGTTGGTGGGAGAACTCCCAGTCTCACAGGAGGGTCTGTTGGAAAGTGGGGCTATAGCAGAGGGAGTGATTGGCATTGTTCCATCTCTGACACCTTCCCCACAGACAGTGCCACAACACAGCCACATGAGTTGCCCTGCTCTTACAAATACCAAAGGCTCTGCCCCTTATAACATAACAGTTGCACCAAGACAAAGAAGTATGACCCAAATGAGATAACAGACCAAAATGCCAGAAAAAGAGCTGAGCTTGTTTGACAAGGAGCTAGACAACCTATCAGATGTAGAGTTCAAAACACTGGTAATCAGGATTCTCACAGAATTAATTGAGCTCGGTCACAAAATGAAGAAAGAAATGAAGGCTACACAAAATGAAATAAAGCAAAATATACAGGGAAACCAACAGTTAAGGGGAGGAAACTGGAACTCAAAGCAACGATTTGGAACAAAAGGTAAAAATAAACATCTAACTGAAACAGAATGAAAAAACAAGAATTCAGAAAAAATGAGGAGAGGCTTAGGAAGCTCCAGGACATCTTTAAGTGCTCCAATATTCAAGTCATAGGGGTACCAGAAGGAGAAAAGGAAGAGCAAGAACTTGAAAACTTATTTGAACAAATAATGAAGGAAAACTTCTCCAATCTGGCAAAAGACATAGACTCCCAGGAAGTCCAGGAAACCCAGAGAGTCCCAAAGAAGTTGGACCAAAGGAGGAACACACCATGGCATATCATAATTAAGTTACCCAAGATTAAAGATAAAAAGAGAATCTTAAAAGCAGCAAGAGAAAAGGAGACAGTTATTTGTAAAGGAGTGTCCATAAGACTATCAGCTGCTTATGTGAAAGAAACCTTGCAGGCAAGAAGGGGCTGGAAGGAAGTGTTCCAAGTCATGAAAGGCAAGGACCTCTAATCAAGATTACTCTATCCAGCAAAGCTTTCATTTAGAATGGAAGGGCAGATAAAGTGCTTCCCAGATAAGGTCAAGTTAAAGGAGTTCATCACCACCAAGCCCTTATTATATGAAATGTTAAAGGGATTTATTTAAGAAATAGAAGATCATAAATATGAACAATAAAATGACAACAAACTCATAATTACCAACAACTGAACCTAAAAAAACAAAAACTAAGCGAGAAACTAGAAAAGGAGCAGAATCACAGAAATGAAGATCACATGGAGGGTTATCAGTGGATAGGGGAAGTGGGGAGAATGGGGTGAAAAGGTACAGGGAATAAGAAGCATAATCAGTAGGAATAAAATAGACAGGAGGAGGTTAGGAATAGTATAGGAAATAGAGAAGCTGAAAAACTTATATGTACAACCCATGGACATGAACTAAGTGGGGGAGGGGGTGGAGCAGGGGGGTGCAGGGTGGAGAGGGGAAACGGGGAGAAAAAAAATGGGATAACTGTAATAGCATAATAAATAAAATATACTTAAAAACAATAGTCATTATTGATTTGGGCTCCCCACAAATAAACATTAAAATTTTAAAGCATTCACATTATTTTCCACCCTCTCTCTGACCCCTCACATGACTGATTTTTTTATTCACAGATTTTGTTGCCTTTATTGTGATTTCAATATATGTAAACTGGTATACTTGATATGTTAACCCTTTGCTGTGAAAAATGGAAATTTGTTAAAAAGGCTTTATGTATTTATTTTAAAAACAGGGCAAAGAAAGGAGAAAGAGGGAGAGCATCATTGATGTGAGAGAGAAAAGGTAACCAGTTGCCTCTCTAACATGACTGGACCAAGGACTGAACCTGCAACTCAAGCATGTGCCCTGACCAGGAATCAAACTGGTAACCTTTTGCTTTGTGGGGCAATGCCCAACCACCTAAGCCACATTGGTCAGAGTGAAAAATGGGAAATTTATGTAGTCTTGTATGTTTTCCAACATCTTCACTCACCCAACTTTCAAGTTTTTAGAAGGAATGTTATTTTTACATTGTCAATGTCTATAGCATTGTTCTCCAACTATAAATAGGTCCTCCATGCTTTATCCACACATTGATTCTAAAAACCAAAATCTAGTAAATAACATTAACAATGCATTTATGTAAATATTATTTACTACAGAACCAAATAATACAACTATCCATAAAGAAGAACATGTAAACCCTTTACTAAAGTTTGCCATCGAAGGAAGTCTCTTTCAAGTGTTTTTATAATGTTTGAAATTTTAATTCTTTTCTAGCTTTCCTCACTTTTGAGTCACCTAGTTTCTTCTTTTTACTGTGTCCACATTATCATGCATATCTTTTTTTTGCATACTCAATTAAGACTTTACCTGGATATAAGAATTAGGGTTTAAACATTTTTTTCTTTTTGGACGTATTGCTTTATATCTTTTAACTTTTCTCATAATTTCTGTCTGTTGTTTTGCACTACTTCTAAGAGACATTTTTTTCCTTGTCTTCTGTATTATTACTTAAATCTTCAGCTGTGTCAATTTTATTTTTCAACATGCTCATTGCCATTTTTTAAAATTTGTTACTTCCAAAAGATTATTCTTTTCCTCAGATTGTTTTTTGTCATAGCAGCTTGCTTACTGGACAAAAGTTTTTCTTTAGTGTTTTCCAAAATATATTTATCTTAAAAATGTCTCCTAAAGTCTGTGTGTGTTTCCTAAATTAACTGTTTTCTACAGGGCCAATGGCTTTGTTTGTTTTCTTTGTTCTTTCATTTGCTAAATATTTGCTGAACTCCTGCTATGTATCAGGAAATGTTCTAAGCATTGAAGATACAACAGAAAATAAAACAGGGCTAAAGTGGAAAAGATACATTTGGGAGGAATTATGAAAGAGTAAGAGTTTAAGGCACTTTTTTGAGTGACAATAGAACTGCCTATAATTTCTTATTCAAGCGACTAGATGAAGAATGGTACTATTCACTATGATAAGAAAAACTAATAGACATAGGGACAATTTTGTATGCTAGTTTTTTCCTTCCTTCCTTCCTTCCTTCCTTCCTTCCTTCCTTCCTTCCTTCCTTCCTTCCTTCCTTCCTTCCTTTCTTCGAAGAATTTGGTAAATGCAGTTTAGACACTGAGTTTCAGGTACACATGGCACATCACACAAAGACATTAACAGGTAATTGGGACAAGGGCCTGGAATTTGGAAGCGGGGCTAATTCTACAGATAGAATTTGGAGTCATCAGCTGAAGACTTGAATAAGGGCATTCACAAAAATTATACAAATAGAAAAGCATAGGGTCAGGGATAGAAGGCTGTGCCTAGGTGTGGCTGATGTTTTGTTCTGATTTATCCCTGGCTGATAGGAGAATCCTCAGGACTAACTTAACCTGAACATGGGCCCTAAAACATCATTCTTAGTTCTCTAAACTCTAACTCCTACTCCATCAGTCCCCACAGTAATGAAGAGCCCTTTGGTGGTTCCAGATCTACCTAAATAATTGTGTCTTTGGTTGTCAAATGTCCTAGAAGAAACTACCACCTACCACCACCAGCACCATGAGTCTTTCCAAGGCTCAAAATACAGGAAGCTAGCCAAAGTGAAAGCTTAAGGCACAACAACATCAATTTAACAAAAACAATCAAAAGTCTTCTGTTATCACTAGCCTTCCTTGGCTTCAAAAAAACGGGTTCACAAAGGTGACTGAAGGCATGCATTTATTGGGATCCTTGTACCTATTTGTCCTCAAAAAGCTTGATCCACCTGAAATGTCTCCCTGCCCAGGGCACAAGTAGTTTAAAGTGAGTTCACTGCCATTTGGTTAACATGGACCTAGGAAATCATTGAGGTAAGAGCCACAAGATTTGGAGGGCATTTACCAGGATGCTAACAGAAAAAAAAAAAAAAAACAAATTAAAAAAGATTAATACATAGGAAGTTAGAAAAGCAAACTGGTAAACAAAATAAGTTTCCCTGTGGAAAGACATTTATATTTATTTATTTATTTCACCACATCCAAAGTCTTACCAGTAATTGAAAGTTTATTTTAAAAAAGATGTATTTAAATTCATATACAGTAAAAATTAGTTCCAATTTTCAAGATTCCCTTTTTCTAACTCTCATAAAATGATCAACTGTAATAGAGGTAAGACTGTGCTAAAGCATATTTTCTGTAAAGCAAATAATTATTCAATCTTTTAAGAAGATAATACCCTGACAATGACAATCACAAAGATAGCTTTTCTTTTTAGTAAAAAAAAAAAGTACTATAGCAGACTAAAGTGTTTGCTCTCCAGTTTGAGTTGAACTTTCAACTTGGCTATAGCATGTTATATTGAATCCTCGCTCTGTCTACATTAAACTGTCATTTTGTTTTATCAGCTGCTGACATTCCATTTCCTCTGGAATACACATGCTCGTCTTTATGTGGATACTTCATTGACAGGTGCAAATATTAGACTGCTAAACAATAGCTAGAGGTGAAAATAAATGGCAATATTAATTTAAAAGTAGATAGCTTCTTAGGTAGGAAAATATAAATGAACAATTATAAAAATAATCAAAAGTTTTAATTAGAAATAATTTCTTACAAATATTTCTCATTTTCTTATGAATTTATATATTATATTAAACTGAAAATTCATAAAATTAAGAAATAATGTTCCTTTATAACAAGTTATGATTCTTAAATTTGGTCCTTATTTTAAGCACTGAAAATGTTTTTAAAAACAACATCTAATAAGTATATAATCTTCTAAATTAGGAATCAACAGCCAAGCTTTATCATAACAGAAGAAGTGCAATTATGCTTATTAACTACAGTAAAGCAATCATATTCCTTGTCATGTTTTCTTTCTTGTCAATGAGGGAGCCATTACATTCTTCCATTTCTCCTAATTTCCACAAACATAATCCTTCTGAAACTTTGACTATTCTTTCTGGCCTTAATGCCCCTTTGCCTCTTTCTCTTTTAAACCATCAACTATATTACTTTCAACAATCTTTCTAACTCATCCTGAAGAAAGGTGACCTTCTATCCCTAAAACTTCATTAATCTTGATTTTTATATTAACATTTTTTGACATACTAAGCAAACAACTCTTTGAACACCAGTAATGTGTCAGTGTGTGGTGGGTGGTGGGAGAAAGGAGTGAAAAAACCACATGAAGGGAGGAGAATCAGTCTCATATTTTTATAATTTGGAGAGAAGAGACTTGAGAAGTAAGAACATTGAGACTAAAATATAAGGTTGTATACAATCAAGCACTAATCATTGTATAGGCGAATAGTCAAAACAAAACATTTATCTAAATATAGTATTCATGAATTTGCTTCTAACAAAATCTTTATGCTAGAGAATTCTTTGAAAAATAAGACTTCCTCATTTGATGTGCCCCAAGGGTGCTGCTCCATGTTTGCCCAGGGCCTTGGAAACATTTTGGCAGATGATTGGGCTATGAAGCCCTATCAAATCCAAGCTGATCCAGGCCATGTGCACATCTCAAGCATGTGTTCTCAAGGCTTGGAAGCCCACCAACTACGATGTAGGCTTGGCCTCTTCACCGGCTTTCAGATGATCTTAGACTTTATGTTCACTGCAGGACGTCAGTTATGTAGAAGCAGAATATATATCTTCTGTCAAATGATCCAGTCTAAAAAATTTGTGATTAAAATTCTTCCATGATGGAAATGGTTCTATTAAAGATGATGAAGCCATTGTTTATAACAGCCCCCCCCCAAAAGGCATAAACAATATATCAGGAAAACACCAGTAAATTCATAAAAATTGGTTAACTAAATTGTGCTACTTCTATGGAGTGAAATAGTGCATGTGAGTGATTATATACATTCAATGGCATTGAATGAAGTTCCCCAAAATCTTGTTGTGGGTGCAAATCTCTATCAAGACTTGCCTGAAAGGGGACTTCCAGCCAAGATGGAGGTGTAGGTAGACACACTGTGCCTCCTCAGAGAACCAAGACAAGGACAACAACAATTTAAAAACAAAAACATGCAGAACAGAAAAATCATTGTATGGAAGTCTGACAAGCAAGAATTAAAGAAGAAACATTCATCCAGATGGGTAGGAGGGGCAGAGACAGGTAGCTAGGGTGGAGAGGACTCTCGGCAAGGCTGCAGTGGGCAGGCCCAGTGAGGTGGCCAATGTCAAACTGGGTGGTCCCACATTTGCATGCAGATAAACTGGGAGGAGCAATTGGGGAACAAGACAGATAGCACAACCCAGGGTTCCATCATGGGGAAATAAAACCTCAAACCTGATTGAAAACACCTGTGGGGCTTGAGGTGGCAGCAGGAGAACCTCCTAGCCTCACAGGAGAGTTCCTTGGAGAGACCCAAGGGTCCTAGAATGTACACAAACCCACACACCTGGAAATCAGCACTGGAAGGGCCCAATTTGATTGTGGGTAGCTGGGGAAGTGACTGAAAGCTGTCAGAGAGCAGAGCAAGTGGCCCTGTTCCCTCTTGAATCACTTCTTTACATACAGCATCACTACACAGCCACATAAGTGGCCCTGTCCTAGTTGATACCTAAGGCTCCGCCCCTTACTACACTACAGAGGCATCAAGACAAAAACAATGGCCCAAATGAAAGAGCAGATCAAAGCTCCAGAACAAATACAACTAAGTGACCAAGAGATAGCCAACCTATCAGATGCACAGTTCAAAATACTGGTAATCAGGATGCTCACAGAATTGGTTGAGTATGGTTGCAAATTAGATGAAAAAATGAAGGCTATGCTAAGTGAAATAAAGGAAAATGTACAGGGACCAATAGTGATGGGAAGGAAAATGGGACTCAAATCAACAAATCAACAGTGTGGACCAGAAGGAAGAAAGAAACATCCAATCAGAAAAGAATGAAGAAAGAAGAATTCAAAGAAATGAAGAGAAGCTTAGGAACCTCCAGGACATCTTTAAATGTTCTGACATCCAAATCATAGGGGTACCAGAAGGAGAAGAGGAAGAGCAAGAAATTGAAAACTTATTTGAACAAATAATGAAGGAGAACATAACTAATCTGGCAAAGGAAATAGATGTCCAGGAAATCCAGGAAACCAAGAGAGTTCCAAAGAAGTTGGACCTAAGGAAGCACACCAAGGCACATTATAATCACATTATACAAGATTAAAGATAAGGAGAGACTCTTAAAAGCAGCAAGAGAAAAGGAGACAGTTATTTGCAAAGGAGTGTCCATAAGACTACTAGCTGATTTCTTAAAAGAGACCTTGCAGGCAAGAAGGGGATGGAAAGAAGTATTCCAAGTCATAAAAGGCAAGGACCTCTGTCCAAGATTACTCTATCCAGCAAAGCTTTCATTTAGAATGGAAGGGCAGATAAAGTGCTTCCCAGATAAGGTCAAGTTAAAGGAGTTCATCATCACCAAGTTCTTATCATATGAAATGTTAAAGGGAATTATCTAAGAAAAAGAAGATCAAAAAATATGAACAGTAAAACAGCAACAAACTCACAACTATCAACAACTGAAACTAAAAAAAAATAACAAAAATAAAAATAAACTAAGGAAACAACTAGAACAGGAACAGAATTACAGAAATGGAGATTATATGAAGGGTTATCAGTGGGGAGGGGAGGGGGAAGGATGGAGGAAAAGGTATAGGGAATAAGAAACATAAATGTCAGGTATGAAATACACAGGGGGAGTTTAAGAGTAGTATAGGAAATGGAGAAGCCAAAGAACTTATATGTATGACCCATGGACGTGAACTAGAGGGGGAGGAATGTGGGTGGGAGGGGGTGTGCAGGGTGGAGGAGAATAAAGGAGGAAAATGGGACAATTGCAATAGCATAATCAATAAAACATATATAAAAAAAGACTTGCCTGAAAGGATGGTCATAAAGGGTTTTCAATGATTATTTCTGGGTGGCAAGATTCTTTTTTACTTTCTTCTTTTGACATTTCTTTATTGAGCTAAGTTTGTATACATATAAACTGTTTTATACAAGAAATTCAGACTTCTGGCTCCCACATAGGATGCAAAAAATGCTACTCCCAGATTAACAACATCCAGATACAGTGCAAAATGTCAACCTTTCTTGAACCTATCAGAGAACTGAAGTCACAACCAGGTAACCTGCATTCTGGAAGGATGAGCCTCTCCAAGGAGAGTTATGACCATGAACAGTCTCACCTATAGCAGAAGCAGCACTGTGCCAGTTGCAACATAAGCAGGTAAGAAAAATAAGCTGAAATATAAAGAACCACGGAAGGGCAAATATGGGTTAGCAGAGTGGTCTGAAGTAGCTGAGGCCACATGTTGAAAGAGGAGTTCATGCTCACAGCTTTTTTCACTGTCTCCAACTAGATGCTAATGAAAAAAACTGAGGACAGGGCAGGTCTTTTGATAATGCAGGCTTGGGGAGGGGATCAGCTGTTGCTAGGAGAAAAGTACCTTTCCTAAGCCCTTCTATCCTAGAAAACAAAAGTCTTAAGCCCCTGGAAGATGGGAAGCAAATTCTCTGGCCAATCAGACTCAAAGAAGGTGATCAGTAGAGAAGTGTTAGGGACCAAGCCCTACCTACTTTACAAAGGGCTAGGGAAGGCAGCAAATCTCTTGCTTACAGGTCACACATGAAGACATATGGCAAGGGGAAAAGAAAAGCAACATTCTCCTCCTCTGGATGAGTGGTTGGTGATAGTCTTAGGCCTTAGAGACTGAACTAATATCAGGTGAAATTTCCTAGTATTACAGGAGGGATCGGAAACACCTTTCTAAGGTTAGCTTCAGATACAAGGCAGAGGTCGACCACCACAGGGAGGAGAAGCAGAAATCCTGAAAAAGATCACCTCTGAGGGCCAGGCACACAGCACTTTCCAGAGACCGAGTTTTGATTCAAACAAGGGAACACCATTTCTGGCCTTACCTATGAAGTGCCAGGCACTAGCAGTTTATTACCGAGGGCGGTTTAGATATATGAAGAGAGACCCACTCTGTGGCATGGGTGGACAAGTTCTGCTGAAAGCTAAGGATGGAGCAGCACACAGAGAAAGTGTTCTGTTATTCTTGCTCCCACTCTAAGCTCACACCACACACACACACACAAAATCCAGGCTGTGGTCCAGTAAAAGGAACCACAGCAACAACCCAAATCAACTCAATACAACTTCTGGCTGTACTGGTGCAATCCCTTAGAGCAATAGTCTAATATAAGAAAAGAAATGCAATTTTCAGGTATGAACACCGTTTACTTCAATTTCTATTAGTCTACACATGATGTCTGGCATTCAATAAAAAATTATGAGACAAATAAAAGAGCAAGGAGGGAAGAACCTATTGTCAGGAAACAAGCAAGCAACAAAACCAGATTCAAAGGTGACCCAGGTCTTGGAACTATCAGATGGGGATTTTGAAATAACTATAATTTGAATGTAAAGAACCTAGGACAAAAAGTAAACAACATACATTATGTATCACAGGGAGGGAATTTCAACATAGAGATGGAAAATATAAAAATGAGTCAAATGGAAATACTAGAAATGAGAAAGATAATATGAGAGATGAAAAAATTTCTTCAATGGACACATCAGATTTAATACAGCTGAGGAAAACAATCAGTGAATTTGAAGGTAGGTCAAAAGAAATTCCCCAAACTAAAACAAAAAGGAAACAATTCAAAATTAGTAAACAGGACATCCAAGAGTTGTGGGACAATATCAAACAGTCTGGAGTCTCAAAAGGAGAAGGGAGAGAGAATGGGGCAAAAGAGAAAATTTAAATGATGGTTAAAGGATAATAAAATACATCGAAACACAAATTCTGTAAGTTCTATCAAGAGAAAGAGAGGGAAAGAAAAAGGGAGAAACAACAAACACCAAAAAAAATTAGTCTAACTGTTGAAAAGCAAAGATAAACTCTTGAAGGCATTCCAAAGTAAAAGACAGATTAGATAAATATAGTGAAAATTTACAGTAGATTATTCGGTCAAAAACTATGTAAGATAAAAAAACAATGAAATGACATCTTCAAAGCATTAGAATAAAACTGTTGACCCAGACCTCTACACTAAGAAAAGTTCTGTCAAAAATGAAGACAAAATAAGGATTTTCTTCAGACAAACAAAAGCTGAGAGAGTTTATTGCCAGCAGACCTGTACTATAAGAACTGCAAATAAATAAATAAATAAATAAATAAATAAATAAATAAATAAATAAATGTTTTTCAGGAAGAGGGAATATGCTATCAGATAGAAACTTAGATCTACATGAATAAATGAAAGCTCCAGAAATGGCATAAATGAAGGTGTCAAATGCAAATCATGTTGTGATAAATTATATTAGTTACTGCTACATGAAAATATCTATATTAAACTTTAAAATTTTTGAAGGTTACAACACATCAGGAATTCCAAAGATCTATGCTTTTGTTGAAAACAGTGGAAAGATTATGCAAAGGAAAGACAAATGGACTTGCTTATATGAGTTTTATAATGACTTTTTGGAGAGCATTCAAGGAACAGTCTCTTTACTGCTGAGACAAAGCTATTTGGTGGGAGATTTCCAAAGGTACCTACCAATTGCACTGACTTCTTATTCATCTTTTATCAACCAGCTATTGGGTGCATCAGTCTGAAATCTTTTTCTGTTGCTTTCCTAATACTTATTCTCCTAGCTCTTCCAATGGTGGCATAAGGGTCTAAAATTGTGTATTGAGATCTTTCTAATTTTAATATAAAAATTACTTTTAAAATATGCTTATGACTTATTTAATGTAAACCAGATGGAAATGCTTTATATCTTAATCAGACTACATTTGCACATTCTCATCTAGAGAAAAGACCACCAGAATTACACTCTAGGTTGCTTGGAAACACGTTTGCCAATTCTGGTGGCATGAAACCAAATAGGGGTTCATCATATAAAATCAACCATTAGATGAACTTGACTCCATAACAGTTTGTGACACTGATTGTAGGTAACTTGTTTTTCTATTCCTGATATTCATATATACTCATATATTCAACAAAGGGAGGAATCCCACTTGATATTGGGGAAGGATATTCTCAAGCTATTTTCAAATCTTTAAAAGCCCAAATGAATGTGTATCTTGATTCTGTGATAGAGTTGCACAGGTTAACAAAACTTAAGAACTCTTTAGATTTGGTTAGTATTAAATCAATTCAGTGAGATATCACTGATTATCTAAGTTTGATCAGATAAACAGGTTAAAAGTACTATATAATACATGAATAAATATGAGAAAACAACTTTAAAAGTTCAGGGTTTTTTTTCTTTAAGATTTTATTTATTTATTTTTAGAGAGGGGGAAAGGGAGAGAGGGAGAGAGAAACATTGATTGGTTGCCCCTCACACATGCCCCAGCATGGGGAACCTGGCCCCACAACCCAGGCATGTGCCCTGACCAGGAATCAAACTGGTAACCTTTCAGTTTGCAGGCTGTTGCTCAACCCATTGAACCACACCAGTCAGGGCTACAATTTCAAGCTTTCTTATTGAAATAGATTACACTGAGGAAAAGGAAGGATATTAAATGAAGAAAACTTTAAATATCACCATCCATTGAAACACATTTATAAAAAAACTTAATATGTGTCATAACTTAACAGAAACATACCCTTAGGGTTTGAAGATAAAGCTGCAAACAGGAGACTCCAGGCCTGAAGAAATCAGGGCTGGAGAAACTGACAAATTTGTAGAAACTGACAAGTTGTTGGCTACCCAAAGAGGGTAGCCAACAGTCGAAAGCTTGTGGCTACCTTGAACTTAATTCTGGCCTTGAGTATCAGTGTGAAGTAGGTCTATACAATGGAACTCAGAGCACCCAGCAACAGAATTGATATCTGCCATAATGGCAGTTAGGATGAGTGACAACATATCAAATTGTTCAGTCTTCCTGGGGGTAAGACCCATGTCTGGGCCACGTCAGGATTCTGGCCAAATGACCTGCTGTTAAGACTGGCCTCAACTCCTAATGGGAACTGGAGAGAAACCCACAGATGAAACCTTGGCAGATGCAATAAAGCAACACCACGCAGTGAGGGGTAAGATGGCTGCTTTGAGGGCTACCGAAAGTCAAGGATGACATTTCTTTTGCTGCCACCACAGTGACATTACATGTGGCAAGGACCTAGCAACTGCTCCCATGACTGAAAATGCCTAGGGAAGAGTAATAATTGATGCCAATCTAAAATTCATCTTTTCCTGACTTCCATGGTAATATCTTAGGTCCTTAAGTTAAATGATACTGAAATATCATAAATTCTCCAAATAAAATGTTACAATCATCTTCCAGCAAAATAAATAAGAGATAAAGCATAAGCCTCTGAGTGGTTTTGTAAATAAAAATTTTCATTTATGCAAGTAGTAAATATTATTTTCACTAAAATATTTTCAGTTCCAAATATACTGAAAGTATTTAATTTATCATCAAACTACTCAGAATAAAATACTGTAGAAACAACCATTTTTCAGTTGAATTTTAAGTGGGATATTATTCAGATTTTTAATTTCAGTTCACTGAGAGCAGAATCTAAAGATGAATTCATTTTTATGGTAAACAAAAATTTTGATTTTAAAATAAAACTAGTAATTATAATATATGATTTCAATTATCTGTATATTTTAAAGTTACTCATATTATGAGACAAAGATCCAGTATAAAGGAAATTCTTTTGTGTCAATGCAATCTATCAAAATACAATAAATATTCTTTGACAACCTCTGAAGACCATGCACATGCACAGATGTCCTACCTCTGTATTTCCATGCCCTCCCCTCACCCTGTGGCCGAATTAACAATGAGCAAAATGCTGGCTTTCCACAATGCTCTGCGGAACTATTAACTGCCTACTTTATCAAACCAAGCCAAGGGGGAAAAAGAATAAAATAATAAAACAGTGAACATATTACATTATTTTCTTGTCAGATGGCATTTATTTTGAACTTCATGTGCAATTTAGTCAAATAAATAAGTTGTAGAGGAGGGGAATGGAAGTTCCAGAAGAAAAGATTCTTCCCTCCTTACCTAGCCTATAATACTATATACCTGTAATAATAATTCTCTATCCTTTAGGAATAATTTTTCAAAAATTATTAGCTTGTATGGTGACTATGGTTGTAATTGCAAGCCTATTGCAAAAATATTTCATCAAAGAATTCTTTAATGAAAAGAATAATGCTCTAGAGTTTTTATTAAAATCTTGTATAATATACAAATTGCTTTGTATTATGTGAACTTTAAGAAGGGAACACAATTCACTTTGTCCCTTGTCCCATTTCCCACACAGAAGGGTGCTGATGCTTTCTGCAGATCTAAGCACACACCATATGTTCCATCAGCATACACCAGGTTACCCCATGGAAGGTCAGAAATCTTCCAGGGAAGCATTCAGTGGGTGCGACCTTAATTAACAAATTACCCTGGCTGGGGGGTTGGGATAGGGGAAACCTGGAAATGCAATTTAACCTTGATATGTGAAACCTTAGTATTTGAAATGTTTTACAGATATCAAAAAATAAACTTTGCACAAAAACACTGTACAAATACAAATTTTAAGTTGTGAAATCGTTCATAAATAGCAATCAGACAGCAATGTTCATATCACGTTTTTCAGACTGGCTAAACACTCAGTTTATCACTGTGTACTCCACTGAGTGAAGCATGTGTGCTGTTCCCACCAAATGACACAGATTTCAAAAAAATAAGTATGATTAATTGGATAAGTTAAATGACTGATTTAAAAGTTCCTGCAGCAAGCTCTCCATTTGCACACTTACACAAAGTATAAAACTTTTAAAAGTAATTTTTAAGATGTTCAGCTACCTAAATATAATAAAATATATAAAAGAAAGAAATTAAAAAAACCTTATAACTAGAGTGCATATATATAGTTAATCCACAGTGAAGAACAGACCACGGGGGAAGGTGCTATAAGGGAGCCCTTATAATACAGAATTATTATTAACAACAGAAGTATATGTGCTAGTAATATGATGAACTAGAAAACTACATTGCACTGTAAAATCAAGTTAATTACTATAAAGATGTAAACACCAGCTTATGTCATCTCTCCCCTTCCCTCACCCAATTTTTACTTATTGTTATACATTAACTTTAGAGTCTATCAGCTGACAAAATGTACTGCTATATTGTGGAAACAGAAGATAACCATCATTAAAATCAGAAGGAAAAACTGTCACACTAAGAGAAAATTCTATTGAAATGTCACCTTCTCAGAGATGGTGTCTGCCTTTGTTTTTCCTTACTGTGCATTTTGTGTGGGTAAGAACAGGCAGTATTTCTGCCCCTTGTGGCTGTGCTTTTGGAAACTCAATTTCAATCTGTAAATAGAGGACATTGGAGTCTCTAAACTGGAATTGTAGGATTTAGTTACAGCCCTGGGCTTGCTGGAGGGATGGGGGCCGCTCCCCCTGTTGCTGCCATCTTAGGCTTGGAGGACCCGTCGCTCTGTCCAGTTGCCAACTCAGTTCCGCAGCCCCACATTCATCGCAGAGCCTTGGAGCACAGAACCCTGGCACTCGACCTGATTTCTGGCAGCTGGCAGAGCCTTCTGGAGCAGGATGCTGCCTTGATCACAGGTTTACTAATCCAAGGCTTAGACTAGAGCCCCTCACCCAGTATGGCTGGTCTCCTCACCCATTCAGCAGGCAGCACAGCTCAGGCAGGGTTCTTTTTCTATTTGTTTATTTGTTTTTGTTTTGTTCTTTTTGTGTGTGTATGTGAGTCATTGAAATTAAGAACAAACTGACAGTAACCAGAGGGGAGGTAGGAGGGGATAATGGGAACAAAGAGGGGAGGGTTTTTAGGAGCAGCTATAAAGGACACATGGACAAAACCAAAGGGGGGAAGGATCAAAGGTGGAAAATGGGGATGGCTGGGTTGCGGGGGAGTAGTTGGGGGGGGAATGGAGACAACTATACTTGAACAACAATTTAAAAATGAGGAAAAATAAATTAATTTTAAAATTCATAAAACTTCCCAAGACCTGGATTCTAAAAATTGTACTTCTAGAACCCAAGCACTGGTTGTTCGTGTGTCAACTTCCCCTCTAAATGTCTTTCTCCTCCTGAGAAATTACACTGGTTTCCAGTTGTCTATACTTCCTAACACTTTGCAAAATGGAAATGCTTTTAAAAGGCAATGCTTTTTCTCAACTCCTGGGGAGTGACTTCCACTAATATAATACCCTATCCTCTCTCTACCTGCTGTCTCACTTCTCTGCTGGGTACAAGCAGTGAGCCATCTGCCTGGGAAGTTGGCATGAGAGGCCTAGATCTTTCTGAGCTTGTTTGGAGCAAAGATGATACAGGAGAATGATCCTGCTCTGTTCCTCCATGCCCTGAATATTAGGGAGGCAGATTCTGTTCACTGTAGAAGAAGAAGAACGTGGGAACATATAGAAATAAGACTGAGTATGGGAAATCAAAACGTGCAGGTGGAGGGACTCTCTATGAAGTGTTATGTGTTGGCAAGATGAGTCACCAATTGGCTTCTAACCTTTCTGAGAATCAATGTGGAAAAGGAATCTTAACTAGTTACACAATTCACAGTGTTAACAGGAAAGATCAATTGCTCAGAGAAAATACAACTATTCTTCTAACTAAGGGCAGAAGAAAGTTCCCCACAGGACCATCCTAAAGGGAGACATGGTGTAATGCTGTGAGCAGTGCCTCCGCAATGTCCACACAACAAGCCATGTTGAACTGAACATCACCAAGCTACTTCTTGACATGCCCTTTATGTAGATCAACAGAACCGCTGCAGATCCAGCAAAAGCAGCTCTGATTGTTTTGGCTGAAGGTGACTAGAGATAGCAATAGCAGATTATTCTTGCATGCATGGCTCTAATAGTATGAGTCAATCCAGGTGTCTATTTCGAAAACTATAAGCAAACATTCTATATACCTGCATGTCCTTCAGGGAAACTTTGGTAAGCTTCTGATAGATATTGGGCAGTAATGAGTTAGAGATTATATGCCCTAGAAAGTGGTTGGAATATGGCTTCTCTATCCTGCTAATTTAAAAGAGATCTACTATGGCTTAGTGACTAAGCCAAATAAATCACTGAGCTGGGGATAGCAGTGGCATTCTCTTGGGTAAGTAACAAGGATGTATTGGTGTAGAGAAGAGCTGCCAGAGCCTCTGCCCAGATGTGTGCAAGGAGTAGGGAGAATCAGGTGTATTGAGGCTGTTGATCTTGTTAATGCTGGGTGTGAGGTATGATGTGTGATTGCAATATTGCTAACAGAACAGGGGCCCCCTGTGCAGATGAGGGCCTCACAGGGTGTGGGCATGTGAGCAGTTCTTACCACAGGGTGCTCTTGCTTTAAAGAATCCACTGGAGTCTTAACTCTTTTGGTCTTAGTATGCACTGAACTCATGGAGACAGAATGTGGCCTCGAAATGCTTCCTTTCCTAGATGGAATCCTGGGGTGTGAGGACGATGGCAATGCAGAGGCCTTTTTTCCATCAGCTGATCTTGCACTCTGGCACACAAAAAGAACCAACTTTGTTATTCTCACTTCATTCTTCAGATTTGTGTCCCTTTCTTTTCCTCCTTTGTTCTGAGCTGGAATTGCAGGGTTAAAATTTTCAGTCCCAAAGGACCCAGATCTGTTATTGTTCGCAGTCCCACAATCCCCCCGACCTGATTTAATTTGCAATTTGGGCTTCCCCCTCCCTCCACTCCTCCCATTGATGATAATGTACAAAGACAAACATACCATCAGATCAACGTTTTCTGGCAGCACCTGGAAAAATGGAATGGGGTGATGCGGTATATTGAGATTTGTATCTTATTTGTAAGAAGGTGGGGGAGGGGAATAAAAGCTAGGAGGAAAAAGACAGGAATCTGGGGAGAGGGCATTGTGCCTGAGCATCATCAGTACAGGATGATGGTACCTTTCACTCCCCTCATGCCAGGCTTGCTTTCTTGGCTGCTTACACTCATTCTTTCCTTCTCACTTCTCTCAACATCAGTCTCTTGGTCTCTCATCCACACTTCTTGACTCACTGTCAAGCATCTTCTCTTTCAAACTCAGATGTGTGATATACATAGCAAATCCCATATGCTATGTGTAGATTCTTCAACCCAGATGCCAAAACAAGAGAAGCACAAAATAAAAGAAAAAAAAAGAACTTAAATACAAACCTTGACACTTAGGCTCTCTAACTTTCTTCTCATTTCCATTTCTTCTGTATGTTTATTAATCTGTGAAATTAAAGGCTGATATCGTTTGTTATCATTCACAAAGATTTAAAAAGAGAATTTTCTGTAAAATTTCTCATAACAGTGAAAGAGTATCTTAAACCATTAGACTAACAAAACCATTGTGGAGAAAATAAGTTAAAATGTTGAATATGAATTAGAACATAAATTTGTACATAGAAAAAAGAATTTAGAAGAAGTAAACAGGAATAGACAAAATTGTAAATATTTAAAGTCATCAGCATTAGTTTATGGCTTTAAGTAAAATAGAAATTATAGAGAAACATACATTGTTTGCTAATGTAGTGATAATTTGTTTCATATCTTATTAAAATAGCTATAAAACTCAGGCCTTATAAGATTTTTTAGGAGAAAATTCAGATAACTTAGTAGTCAAACTTCAATAATATAATGAAGTCTATTATAATTTCCAGGAATAAAACACATTTCATCAATATATTTTTTTAAAATGTGAATTATAATTGACACATAACATTGTATTAATTCTAGGTATACAACATAATAATTCAATAGTTCTATATATTGCAAAATGATCATCACAAAAAGTCTAGTTAATATCCATCACCACACAGTTACAATTTTTGTCTGTGAGAACTTTTAACATGTACTCTTTTAGCAAGTTTCAAATATATAATACAGTATTATTAACTACAGTCATCTTGCTGTACAACCCCATGAATTATTTATCTTATAACTGCAAAGTCATGCCTTTGGCCTTCACCCATTTCACCCACGCTTACCTCCCACCTCTGGCAACCACCAATCTATTCTCTGTATTTATGAGTTTGCTTGTTTTAAATCCTCACATGAGGATATTTTTCATTGCTTTTTCTTTTAGAGAGGGAGGATGGAAAAGAAGAAGGGAAAGAAACAGTGATACAAGAGAAAAGCATTGATCAGTTGCATCCCACACGCACCCAGACCAGCATGAATCCACAACACAGGCATGTGCCCTGACTAGGAATCAAAATGGCAACTTTTTGGTCACAGGTCCACAATCCAATCAACCACTCTGGCCCAAGCAGGGTTTGTTTTTTTTTTCTGTTTTTGCTTTAGATCCCACACAAATTGAGATCATATAGTATCTATCTTCCTCTATCTGACTTACTTTACTTTGTATAATTTTGAAAGTCCATTCATATTGTGACAAATGGCAAAAAATATATTATCAATGTATGCTTCAATAATATTAAGATTTTAATAATATGAATTTATAAGTAATGCCAGTGATTTAATCTCTGGTCATCTTATTATAAAATTAAACAATGATGGTAAATAAATCTAACCATTAATCTTGTTAGGGTCTGAACATCAGCTATAATGTATTTTCAAAAGTATCTCTTCTCTACTGAGATCAGAATTCAATAGAACACAACTCTTGTCTCCTGAAATCTTGGGATCTAGGAGGTCAGTAACTGATGTTCGTTAAGGCCTATCTTTAGGTGATCTCAGTGGGTTTAAATTCAAGGGGAATGTTACAATTCACCTCCATTATAATGGTTTAAAAATAACTTTATCCATACTTCTATAAGAAATTTCTACAAATATTGAATAAACCATCCCTCATAAGTATTTATTGAGTGCATACTGTATGTCAGATACAATCCTAGGTGTCAAATGTACAGTGATAAACAAAACAGACAATAAAGAAAGACCGATAAAAGTGGGACTGACTAATTTAGATGAAATGGTCAGAAAAGACCTCTCCTGAGGTGATGACATTTTGGCTGAGATCAAAAGAATGAAACAAAGTAACCACAGGGAATATAGTCGATAATATTTTAATAACTGGACTTCCGGCCAAGGTGAAAGTGTAGGTAGATACCCTTTGCCTCCTTGCACAACCAAAAGAAGGACAACAACAAATTTAAAAACAAAAAACATCCAGAACTGACAGAAAATTGAACTGTACGGAAGTCTGACAACTAAGGAGTTAAAGAAGAAACATTCATCCAGACCAGTAGGAGGGGCAGAGACAGGCAGCCAGGTGGAGAGGACTTGCAGCAAGGCAGCAGCTGGAGGACAGGGGTGGGCAAGGAGGCAGCTGGAAGACTGGGCAGTCCCACATTTGTATGTGGATAAAGCAGGAGGAACAACTGGGGAGCAAGACAGACCATGCAACCCAGGATTCTAGAGCAGATAAATAAAGCCTCAAACCATTGACTGAAAAACCTGTAGGGGTTGCAGCAGTGGGAGAAACTCCCACCCTCACAGGAGAGTTCGTTGGAGAGACCCACAGGGTCCTAGAACAAACACCAGCCCACCCATCCAAGGAATCGGCACCAGAAGGACCCAATTTGCTTGTGGGTAGCAGGTGAAGTGACTGAAAGCTGGACAAGAACAGAGCAAACATTGTTCCCTTTTGGACCCCTCCCCCACATACAGTGCTACAATGCAGCAAAGAGGGTTTCCCTACCCTGGCAAATACCTAAGGCTCCGCCCCTTACTATGTATCAGGCATGCCAAGACAAAAAGATATGGTCCAAATGAAACAACAGATCAAAGCTCCAGAAAAAATACAACTAAGTGATAAAGAGATAGCCAACCTATCAGATGCTCAGTTCAAAACACCAGTAATCAGGATACTCACAGAAATGGTTGAGTATGGTCACAAAATAGAGGAAAAAGTGAAGACTATGAAAAGTGAAATAAAGGAAAATGTACAGGGAACCAATAGTGAAGGGAAGGAAACTGGGACTCAAACCAACAGTTTGGAGCAAAAGAAAAAAAAATAAACATTCAACCAGAAAAGAATGAAGAAACAAGAATTCAAAAAAATGAGGAGAGGCTTGGGAACCTCCAGGACAACTTTAAACATTCCAACATCTGAATCATAGGGGTGCCAGGAGGAGAAGAGGAAGAGCAAGAAATTGAAAACTTATTTGAACAAATAATGAAGGAGAACTTCCCCCATCTGGCAAAGGAAATAGACTTCCAGGAAGTCCAGGAAGCTAAGAGAGTACCAAAGGAGTTGGACCCAAGGAGGAACACACCAAGGCACATCATAATTACATTACCCAAGACTAAAGATGAAGACAGAATGTGCAAAACATATCCACCCTCACCCTATGCCTCCAAAGATCTCATGCTATTATAGCATCAGCTTGATTTTGGATCTCATTATCTTAGTCAGGTCCAGCTGCAGATGATGCTCTTTGAATACAGTCTACCTTGATCTGAAAACCAGAAATCACAGATACAAGTTATCTGCACCCCAAAGCTAACATACCACAGTGAAAGACAGGATAACAACTAGACACCTTCCCCTTGGGTTTTAGTTTTATCTGTTCCCACCAGAAATATATGATGGTTCTTAGGCACAGAAATTTAGTCATACTTTTTTTTAGAGTAAATGTCTGGGTTACCAAAATGTTAGTTTTCATACTTAGTGGCCTTGTTACATGTAATAAGCCTGGGAAGACTTGAAGCATGACTTAGGGGGAATTCAGGCAAAAAGGAGCCCAGTTTTGGGACTTAGGGCTAATTGTAACAATCAGTGTTGTGTCCCCAGAGTGAGGGGCTACAGCAATCTTGGTAACTCCTTTGTAACTCAAATCTGGATTGTTCCTAGAAATAAGGTGTATGGGGATGGCACAGATGAAAAGTCAGTTAATGGTAAGAGTTCAATTATGGTATTTTCCTGATGAGGACTCTCTTCTTTTCTGTTAGCTCCAAGATAAATTGAAGTATAGGCTATAAAATTTATGTGTAAAAATCAGTGGCATTTCTATACACTAACAATTATCTGAAGAAAAATAAAGAAAATGGCCCCATATACAATAGCATCAAAAACAATAACATATTTAGGAATAAATCTTACCAAGGAGATAAATAATCTCTACAATAAAAATTACAAGATATTGATGAAAGAAATTAAAGAAAACACAAATAAATGGAAAGATATCACATGTTGATGGATTAGAAGAATTAATATTGTTAAAATGTCAATACTACTCAAAACTAGCTATAGATTCAATAAAATCTGTATTAGGATTCCAATGACAGTTTTTAAAGTAGTAAAAGCAGTCCTGAAATTTATATAAAATCACAATAGACCCCTCAAAGCTAAAACAATCCTAATGGGAAAAAATACAAAGCTAGAGGTATTATACTTCTTGATGACAAACTATATAGTAGTTTCTGGTCTTCAAACTATATTATAAAGCATAGTAATCAAACCAGTATGATGGTAGCATAAAAACAGACATATAGACCAATTGAACAGAATCAAGAGCTTGGAAATAAACCCATACATATGTGGTCAACTAATACTTGAAAAGGCAGCCAAGAATACTCAATGGAGAAAATATGCTTCAATGAATGGTGCTGGGAAAATTAGGTATTCATGAGTAAAAGAATAAAACTAAGCCTCCACCTTAGACCACTCACAAAATTAAATTTAAAGAATTAAAGACTTAAATGTCAGATCAGAAACCATAAAACTAGATGAAAACATAGGGAAAAAGCTTCTTAACATGGGTCTTGGCAATAATTTTTGGCTGTGATACTCAAAGCACAACAAAAGCAAAAACAAACAAGTGGGACTACATTAACCTAAAAAGCTTCTGCACAGCAAAAGAAACAATCAACAAAATGAAAAAGCACCTATAGAATAGGAGAAAATATTTGGAGATAACATATCTATTAACGGGTTAATATCCAAAATATACAACTCAATATAAAAAAACACAAATAATCCAATTATAAAATAGGCAGATGATCTGAGTAGACATTTTTTTCAAAGAAGATATCAAAATGGTCAACAGGTTCTCAATGCCACAAATCATCAGGGAAACCCAAATCAACACCACATGAGATATTTCCTCACGCTTCATAAAATAGCTGTCACCAAGAAGAAAAGAGATAACTAGTTTTGACAACAATGTGGAGAAAAGGGAACCATTGTGCACTATTGGTGGGAATATAAACCGGTGCAGCCACTGTGGAAAACACTATGGAGATTCCTCAATAAATTTAAAACTAGAACTACCATATAGCCCAGCAATTCCATTCCTGGGGATTTATCTGAAGGAATCAAAAAACATTAACTTGAAAACATATATGCACCCCATGTTCATGGCAGCATTAGTTTCAATAACCAGGACATGGAAACAACCTAAGTGTCTATCAATAAACAAATGGATAAAGATGATGTGGCACATATATACAATGGACTATTACTTAGCCATAAAAAAGAATGAAATTTTGCCATTGTGACAACATGGATGAACCTTAAAAACATTATGTCGAGTGAAATAAGACAGAAAAAGACAAATCCCTTATCACCTTACTTATAGTGATATCTTAAAAAACAAAACAAAACAAAACCAGAACTCACAGACACCAACAAGGAGCAGATTGGTGGTTGCCAGAGGCAAGGGATGGAGGGAGCAAATTGGGTAAAGGTAGTTGATAGGTACAAACTTCCATTCATAAAACAAATAAATCCTATGGATATAATGTACAGCATGGCGACTATAGTTAATAACATGTATTGTATATTTGTAAGTTGTTAAGAAAATCAATCTTAATAACTATAACAAAAAATGTTAACTACATGTGGCAATTGATACTAATTAAACTTATCATGGTAACATTTTGCAATTTACACATATTGAATCATTTTGTTATACACTTAAAATTAATATAATGTCATATGCCACTAAGAGTAGGAATCACAGGAAAATATAAAATTATTTCACATGCTTCCATTAAAACCAATCTAAGGATAGTTTATTGTTTACCTATACTTATTGATCATGCCTTTTTACTACCAGCTCTATGACTTTTAAACTAGGTTTTGAATAGGCCAGAAAATAAAATATATAGGCAAGCATGGAACAAAAACCCTTCAGTGAGAAAGGTTTTTAATTTTTACAAAATGACTCCAGTTACTCCACTTTCTCCCACTCCTCCATCTAGGCACAATCACAAATCTTCATTTGTGGAATAAAGCGCTCCGGCAAGAAACAAAGGAGGTCCAAGTAGCTACAAAGCCAGCCTCCCTCCCAGTGAATAGCAAAATGTCTTGGGGCAGGGGGTAATGGGCGCCAAATAGTAACCTTGCTGGGCCCAAAGATATGCCATGGAAACCTTGGTTATAAGCTCACTCCCTCCACTGAAAACATGGAGCCCCCAAACTAGTTCTGAGGTACTGAGGCTCTTGTGTTGTTGTGAGGTTTGTGATGAAAGATCTTGCTGCTTGGCAACAAGCGGGTTCAACAAACTTCTAAACAACAAAATAAAAGGTGGTTGGTTCCCCTGTGGGCAACAGAATAGCACCAGTTAACTGCTTACAGTTCAAATAAAGAGGATAAGTGGTTCAAAAACTATGGGGTCTGTTCCTGGTATAGGCACAAACTTCCAGATTAAGTAGTTTAATTTCTTGTCTAACACTGCTAACAAACTGACTGACAACATAACATTTGTTTCACCCTCTGGAACACCACTTTCCAGTTTAATGACAACATTCACATTTAGTTGTTTTCAGAAGCAATTCCTGGGCTTTGGAAAGAAGAGGGTGGGGTGGGACAGACGAGATCACCAAGTACACACAAATAGTGAAGCTGATTTTTATATGCCAGGTATTTAAAAGTAAAGGGCTCAAAATAACATGTTTGTTAACACATGGTTTCTGTAACTAGCTAACCGTCATTTTTCTCCTCGCCTGCATTCACAAGTTGGTTTCATAGAAGGCTTTATTGTAGTCCGGGAGCATTGTTTTGCATTAATTTCTATGACAAGGAACCCAAAACACATGGTGCCGAGAGTAACAAAACAGAGTTAGAAAAACAGTCATGACTTGGCACAAAGTGTGACAAGCTGTAAAAAGGGGAATGTTTCAATATCTGAAGTGGTGTTGATTTCCTATGAACAACCTTTTCTCTTCTAAACAGTATCATATTCTTTTCAAGCACATTTAGAACGCAAGTCAAGCTGTGTTTTATTTTTGATTATAATAAACACAGTCAGTTTACTGTAACAAAGACATACTAGTCCTAATCAGTTGAAAGCCAAAGTACAACCCCATAAACTGGGTGGGGGTGGGGTGGGGGGGCCTGAGGGCAGGCAGTCA
The DNA here is from genome assembly GCA_004027475.1 of Anoura caudifer. Classification (NCBI taxonomy): domain Eukaryota; kingdom Metazoa; phylum Chordata; class Mammalia; order Chiroptera; family Phyllostomidae; genus Anoura; species Anoura caudifer. The sequence continues at coordinate 40,704 of PVKU01008956.1, read as the reverse complement.
ACTGATAAAATAAAAGACCAGCCGTCTGGAAAGTTCTCTTAAAAGAACATAAAAAGGCAGTGTTTTCTTATGAGACTAACACAGAATGCCAAAATATCTAACAGGGTCCTGTTTTTGTTGTCACTTATGGCAATTTGTAACTAAAAATAGGAAAACCTTCAAAATACTGAGCTCTCATATTTGTTTTTTTCTTCTCCATAATAAAATTCAAAAGTTTTGTACACTGCTTTAAATTATAATAGTATTTATACAAGATTCTTCTACATAGTAAGTATATTTATCATAGCACTCCTCAAGTGATCATTTTAAAATGTTTATAATTATGCACACACTTAGATTATTGATAAAGCGAAAATGAATAGATCACAAAACAGTTACAAATACAGTTTATAAAACTTTCATGATTAAATTCTTGAATTCCAATTTATTAGGAAATAACGTAAATCACCTTACCATTTCTTGAACTAATGATTTTTCAGCATCAAGCTCAAGCCTTAATTTGTCTTTACTATCAATTAACTGAAATAGAACATTACATTTTGATTAAAAAACAGAACAGCTGAATTTACTCTTCAAAAAATTTAGTGAAATATATTTTGATTCTGCATATGAGAAAAATGAATCCCGATATTTTTAAAGAAAAATTGAATTCTGCAGATTGCCATGTAATAATAATATATTATCATATAGTTATTGTATTTTTGTCATATAAGCAAGCAAAATATACACAGAAAATGCCAATTTATTTACAACCTTCCTCGCTTCACCCCCAAAACGTGATACCAATACATAATAAAGCAAGTCCTAGTTTGCAAAAAAGAGCAATTTACTCTTTACAGAACCGATTTCTTATTTTGGGTTTTTGTGCTATATTCCTATGCGTATCAAGCCATGTTTCCTGCAATTTAAAACAGCCGTGAGTCATACACTGCAGGGCCACTGTGCTCCTGACTTGCCTCAGTATTTTAAATTTGTATGAGGTATACACACTGATAAAATTCAACCCTGGGTGTTGACATCCATTCAATTCAATCAATTCCTACATTCATTAATTTAATGAACACGTAGGAAATGCCTTTTAGATGCCTGACATTTGTTCAGCTTGGAAGTTTGAAAATGAACTAGAGCAGATCCCTTCTCTGGCAGCATCGGCAGTATGGTAGGAGAGCAATGTGAAACGACTATAAAACGTAAGAACAAATGTGAAATCAAATCTTTGGGTCATAAAAAGGCATAAAAATCCATGTAACTAGCAACCATGATTATAATAAGATATGCCATTCCTGGTGTTAACCTCACATAAGTAGTCATTGACGAGGGTCTTGAAAAATAAATAGAAGACTTGTTTTTCCAACAGGAAAAATTTTCCAACAAGTTGGAGAAGGAAGAAGGTGGAGAAAACAGCCAACAAAACAGCAGTACAAACAGACAAACATGGGGTAATGGAGGAAGCTGGAGCCCTTTGGTGTTGTGAGACCCGTGGTGCTCACACACAGAAATGGCAGGACGCGATGGGAGAAGGAGAGTCAGGGTAGTATTATGGGGGGCTGTGCGCATGACAGTTAGGATGGAAAGGCAGAATGATCCAATGATTCTGGTTCAAATCAAAGTTCTGCCCCTTACTAGCTGTGTGGGTAGGTTAATTCTATGCTTCAAGCTTCTGTTTTCTCATCTGTAAAATTAGGATGATAAGGAGTTATTGTGGAAAGAATTTGAGATAGCAAATATAAAAGTGTTTAGTTGTTCTGACATTTAAAAATCACTCAGTACATTTTGGAGGTAGCCTGATTTTATACTGAAGGCAGTGGGAACCATTGAAGGTTTCAGCACATTAGATTAGGGTATAGACAGCCATGGAGGCAGTGTGGAAGCTAGGTTTGAAAAGGAAAGAGAATGGAGACAAAAAAATAAAGTCTCTGTGGAAATGATGAGGGCCTCAACCAAATCTTCGCAATGCTGTTGCAGAGAAAGGGGATTTGAGATAAATGTTGGAAGGAAAGTCTATAGACCTAGTTACCAATTAGATATGAGATATGAAAGAGAGAATAGAGAAGAACTCTAGATTTGTCATCTGGTCCCCTGGATGGATGGCAATGTCATTAATTTAAATGAGGAGCATGGCAGAGTCCAGATTTGAGGAATGATGAGTTCAAGTTTTGACATTTTTCAGCAAATATTTTTTAGGGCTAATTAGAATATAAATGAACAACAAGACATAGTTCCTGACTTGCAGGGAGCTAATAGTCCCAAGAATGTGGGAGAACAGTGGGGTCCCTAATTACCATAAGGGATGGATGGGGACCTTTAAGGAAGTCGTTCCAGTGCAAGTAACATTCAAACTGAGGATGAGGATAGAGCTCAAATTAAGGAGGTGGTGTTTAGGGAAAACCTGAAGCAGGACAGAAAGGTTTAGAAGTCACTGGTAAGCGGATGTGCCAGTTATGCAAGAGTCTGAAGTCAGCCAGAAGAAAGACCAAGGGTTAATAGAATCCCCAAGAGTAGTATTTCAGTGGAAGATGGAGAAGAGGAAGCCACTGACAGATGTTGCTTCAGAAGGGATGAAGAAAGTATGCAAAAGATCAGAAGTAAGCATTGTTGCAAAGGGTGCCTCTGATGTGGGGCATGGTTCTGTCATGTAAAACAGAAAATTCCTGAAGGAAAAAGATTGGAAATGATTAAGGGCAATCAGAATCTCATTGTGACCTGATTAACAGGAAAAACTAGCAGTGGGGGGTGAACAGGAGGCTGGTTTTCTTATAAATGATATTTGAAGAGCAGTACACATTCACTACTGCCAGGTGTTTGAATTCCAAAGTGTCCTTGAAAGAATTGTTTCTGGAAAGAAGTGTCACTGAGCTTCCATTGGGGGTCAATTACCAGCAAACACCAAGGCCATTAGCCCCAATCCTGCCTGCCTTCTCAGATCTCTCATCAATATTGTCTTCTCTCTGTTGTTCTTTTACCCTCATTCTTCTTTCCATTGACACATTTTAAAAATACACCTTCAACCCCATTTCACCCCCCAACTGCTCCCCACCTCTCCCTGTCCATCTACAGTGGAACTTCTAGAGTGTCCATGCTCACTGCACCCCACTTCTTGGCTGCTTCCACAATCCCAGTAAAATGACTCTCATTCATACGACCAGGGTCATTTTGTTACCAAAACTAAATTGTCCAATTTTCCTTTTTTGGCCTTTAGCACACCTGGCTTGTAGGCAACATTTGACATCTGCGAGTGTTCCCTTCCTTTTTGAGGTTCTTTTCCTGATGGCTTCTGAGATGCCTTTTTCGGTTGCTCCCCCTACTCTACCACCCTGTTATCATTTTCACCTGAATGCTATCCAGCCTTAACTTCTTTCTCGCCTTAATCTCTCGGGCCTCCAGCCTTATCAACGACCACAGCCCTTGCTGCCTAATCATCTCTCCAGTGTATCCCTCCCCATCATCCCCAACGTCGCTGTCCTTATTCTGTTTTAGGACTTTATAGTTTCCATGGTTTATCCAAGTAACCTCTTAACTGGTCTCTCTGGCTCCAGATTTTCCTCCCTCCCATTTGCTTTCTTCGGGAAACACAAATTGAATCCTGCCTCAATGTTCAGGGCTCCCCAGTGCACTCAGAAGGTCATTTGAAACCTCTTGGAATGAATAACAATTCTCTGCCATGTGTCCCGCTTCTCAACACCGCTTATTCTCACATACCCTTTAGCTACTACAAATCACATGCACTTACTTCCCTTCTGCATGTTTCTTACCCTTCCCTCTTCCTTCTCATCCTTTCCTGGAGCTCTGATCTCTCTTCAGGAGTTAGCTTAGTGTCCTTTCTCCAACATTCTCTGATCCCTCACATCCCAGGCTGGGAGTGCCCCCCGGGGCACTATCTGCCGCCTGCATCCTGAAGACGATCACACCTTGGGCTGTGATCACTGACTGCTGGTCTGTCTGCCTCCCAGAAAGAAATTCTTATTGTGACCACAGCTGGAATACAGATTCAGCTGTTATTAGATTATTGGAATTAAAACAAAAAAGCTACTCAACCCCATCTTAGCCCAAAAAGATGGCAAGAGGTCAGCCTTCCTAATTTCAGTCCCATTTTCAACTTGCTTTTAATTACATCCATGGCTAAAAAAGGGAACATGTGATTTATTCAGAGGCTTCTGAGCTGCCCTTTCCATTCTTCCGTTCCCTGCTTAGCTCTTCCCCATACCCCAGATTTCCCCTCTTTCTAACACAAATACTCAGCACATGGTCTCACCAGATTCTTGCCTCATAGTCTAGCCATACCAAATCACAAACAGGTCCACAAACATATTTCATGGCTTATGTATTCACACTTGTACCCAGCTCTTACCTACTTGGAAAAATCCGCTTGAGTAAGAGTGTGAAGTAAGCATGGAACTCTTTGTGAACCCTTCATAGAACCTTCCAGGTAAAGCTAGGCATCTCTTCTCTATGTGCACTTGTATTATAGTCCTCATCACATTGCCCTCTAGTTTAATATCTCCCTCTAGACCTGATTTCTTCCACAGTAGGGCTGTCTGCATGTGCATAGAATATACTATTTATATAAAATATATATATCTTGTATATATCATCTTGGCAGTAATGCATGACACTAAAAGGTACTTGATAAATGAACTGATTTAGTGAAGGATATTGAAAGTAAACCAGTAAATAGCAGCTCTCATTTGCTCAACAACTCTTGATGTGCTTTCCAGTTGACAAAGCACTCACATACATTTTGCATTCTATCCACACTGTAAGTTCATAAAATTAATAATATTTACAGATGAAAAAGTAAATTCATATGCCAAAGTTATTCAAAATAGACATACTTTCCCAATAACTGAAAAAATTATCAGTTTTTACATTTCAATTTCAAAAAATTAAAATGAAATAGAATTAAAAATTCAGTTTCTTAGTCACACTAGACACAATTCAAGTGTTCAGTAGCCACATGGGGCCAGTGGCTGCCACTGGGCAGTGCAGACCTGGAAAGCTGAGGCCATAATTAATTGAAATATTGAAGCTCACGCAGATATAAGTGGCCACTCCAGGGATATGTTTCTTTCTAATGGGTGGCTACATGGTGAGGTGGTTTTTCTTTTTAACTTTAATTTCTTATACTCACAGAGAAGAGAAAGCTTGCACAACTCACCTCTACCAGTGACAGATAGACTGAATAGCTTTAGAAACATTTAAAGAAACTGAAATGGTTCTCTTGTAGGTTCTTAAGTGAAATTCGAAAGCTGAGATTTTATTTTTAACCTTAGAGTTTGATGTCAAAAAGATTAAAGGTGTCTGTTCACAGACTCTATGATCTCTGTAAGAGTGGGACTTGCACTGTCAGGGCTGCAAGGGGGCAGGGGGCTGGGGGGCGGAGCACAGGAGAGGGAAACGGCTTTGTGAAGCTTTAGGAGAGACTCTGTTATCACAGAAAACATCCCCTCAATCTGACCCGTCAGGATAACCATGTCTTTAAAATATAGTTCTTGGTAGTAATTTTACCTAAAACATAAGAATAACCTAGTTAAAGTTGAAATCTGAACCTAAATTTAGGCCCATGTGGTGACTGAGCTCTGAAAATGTAGACAGTGTGACTGAAGAACTGAATGTTTAATTTTATCTAATGCTAGTTAATTTTTATTTAAAAACTGATACTTTATTCAGTTTGTGGAAAGCATCTGTACTTATTTGGAATAAATAAAAATTAATGTATTTAATGTAAATAAATAAAAATTGCATGTATTTCCATACATGAAGATTCACTTTTTCGTCTATAAATTCTGAAAATTTTATGGATTCTAAATACATTCTCATTCTATGAATGAGTCCAAGAGTATTTTGAAGGGTGCCACGGACTGCACTCAGCATTGGGACTATCCCAGAGACTGAGATGGTGCAATCTCTGCCCTTGTGGGGCTTACAGTTAGTCAGGGAAGACTGACCCCTATAGAAAAGTGTTTTGAAAGCTGCGATAGCAGTGATACATTGACTTAAGAAAGCAGGAAGCAGGAGCACCTGACCTGTGCATGCAGGGCAGGAAGTGCTGGGTTCTGCTGCTCTGAATATACTAGGAAATCTTGATCTGCACACCAGAAGAATTCCTTGTACTAAATGCAAATTTCCTGGATAATGTTAAGTCCAGGTCATTCATATACAGAAAAATGAACATAAACCAACAGCTGCCCTGAGACTACATTGCTCACTCTTAACAATGTAATTTTTCCATAAACACATCTTTGTCCTTCCTGTGTTATGTAACTTTTGAATTCCTCACACTCAACAAGGTGGACACTCAGTTATATCAAATAAAAGAAGTATCTATGCATTAAGTCAATATCAAGATGGAGTCCGTATTTGTAACTAGAGACCCTACCCAAATAACAAGAGACATTAAATACAGAAATTAACTTTACATCACAGGACAAGAGAGACACACGGTATTTCACCAACTGGGCTGATATTTCAATTTAAAAGAGTCATTCATCAATGTAAAAAAGTTACAGTACCTTTTGAATGGTTTTATTATCCTTGTCTGCCTTCTCTTTCAGACTTATAATTTCATCTTCTATAAACAAAAGGAGAGAGAGACCAACCATGAAATTACAAGCTTATGCCCTGTATTCAAACTGCCTGCTTCCGGGCAGGCTGTACACCACGGGCAGGCATGGTGGACGCAAGTCCTAGCAGGACTGTGACCTTCACAACTGCCCTTGACATTCACAGCCTTCTTCCTGCTGTTTAGACGGCTGGTCAGATAGAGATTAAGAACTAAGTTCAAGATCCAAGTGCGGCGGAGGGCTGAAAGCTTTTCATCGATACTTTCAAGGGACACTTTTGCTGTTAGTCATACCCTATACAAAGTGTTTCAGCAGGTGGCACTTTCTGACTCAGTCAGGACTCCCCAAGCCTAAAAAAGCACTGTTATACCACATCAAAAGAGAAGCAAAACTATTCTGGCATACTATAATTGTACATTCAAGGGATATTGTAATATAAATGATTTTGTCAATATTTTGTGAATTTTTTGTTGCTTATTCATTGTTTTTCATATTTCAGATTAAGGGCAACATTATATAATTAACATAAAATCAAAGATAACAGTAAGTGACAAATACTTAAAGCAATCTAACTTTGGTGATTAAAATGCAACTTTGACCGATGTTTATGGCATGTAAAAAAAGGGGAGGTCACAGGTATATGAATGAAAATTTGTACTTAAAATCTATCAAAAATTGAAGATAACTAAGTAGTAAGTCAAAGCATATTTTCCTGAAAGACTAACTCAGTTTCTCCATAAAGCATACCCTGATATGTATTTATAGATATTTAAATATTACAAATTTTACATAATTAAGCATATAAAACAGAAATTGGCAAATGTTTCTGTGTATAATATTTCTAAGGGAAATAGAGCATCAATTAGCACATTTATTTTCAAAGGTCAATGGTTGGCTTGAAAATAAAATTTTAAAAAATGCCCTGAGTTAAAATGACATGGCTGAAAAGTACAATTATAATATTTATATATAAAATATATTCTCTGTTCCAAGCAAGGAATGCCATTTTAAATAAAATCAAGGAGGGCTATCCAACTGATATTTGAAATGTAAATAACCAGACAAATGTATGTTTGGAAAAAGATGAACACAGCTATGAATTTTATGAAGTGACCAACGTATACATTTTCTTTAAAATGTTACCTAATGCTGAATTTTCTTGTAGATTAAGTTGGATTTCTTCTTCGAGTGCTGAAATGACTTGAAGCAGTCTCTCATTTTCCACTTTGAACTCTGAGTTTTCCTTTTCTGGAGTTGATTTTGCAAAGCTGCTCTCTATGGCCAAAGGTTCCTGAAAGATGGGGAATTCCATATTTCTAAGCAGGGAGCCAAGGATTTAAATATGCAACCCAAGACAATACAGATACAGAAGAGCTATCATATAATTTTCTGAATTCTATTACACACTTATAATATGAATAGTAAAAAGGAAGGGAATTAAATAGAGCTTGCTGGAAGAAAGGCTGCAGTACATTCTGTACAAAGACCACAGCACATGGGGACATTTTATTGACAGGAATAATGCATATCATACTGTTTGCGTGCCCTCATCATTCAGGTCAATTCATTACGGAGGCTGGGTCCGGGGAGGCAGCTGGGCCACTCCACCCACACTTCCTCCTGTGTGTGTCTGAAGTGCTGTCCGCCCGTAACTAGGCAGGCTGGGGAGACCATGGACGGGCAGCACCAGGGGGTAGCAAAGTGCACGGTTAAGGAGGGGGGCTTGTTGCCTTTGTGGCATTTCCCAGTGTCAGCGCCGCCAGTGTCATGAGGAGCACATCACATGTCAAAGTGGTGACGTGTTCAGGCTGGGAGCCGCATGGAGTCCATCAGGCACACGGATATCCACACAGTTGGTTTTCTGCTGGGTGGAGGAGCCACCCAGAGGCAATTCATATTCTGAACATTAACATGGCTTTGCATGCCTGTCACACTGGGCTGTGCAGGCGTTTAATGCTATTGAAGACTTCGGTTTAAATCTCTATGCAAACAGCGATTACCTTGTAAGAAGGTTTCAGGATAACTTACAACAAAAGACTTTAAAGTTATAGTTTTAGTAAAGCAAACTCATTTACATTTTTATTATGTGAGTCTTTTGTTTAAATCTTGCCATGTCCATTATGGGAGAGGCTTTTTCTTATGCACTGGAAGCGTATTGGGACAGCTACTCTTCTTTTCTTCTTCTTCTTGTCTGTTTCAAAGCTAATGAAAACATCTGAATATACTCACTGTGACTGTCTACATTTTACTGCCACACATTATTTTTAAAATTAAGATGTAATGGGTTGGGGAAGCTGTTGCAGAACTTTATGTTTCATTATGGTAAAATATTAGACTGATTATGCTATCTCAAAATATTAAAGAGTATGTTTTAAAGTGATTATATTAGGCTAAAAGAGATAGAAGGTTCTACAGGTCTTGTTTCAAGATTGATAGACACTGGAAATACTTTTGAACTGTAGAGTAATCTTTAGATGAATTATAACCTATTCTTTTTATAGCAATGCCATGGTTGCAAATACATGAGAATAAAGTTTCCCCTCAAAAATAAAATCATTCCTCCCAATATGCTGCTTTCCTTTTGGAATTGTATGTTTGTTTAACTTCAGAGATAGTTGAAAGTAAATTACTAAAATATTTTCCTCTGTAATCATAATGGTTTAAAAGAAAAATAAATGGCTACAATGTTTTGTATTACATTACAAAATGTAATAACAAGTGAGTTTGTTGTTCCTTTAAAAACTAACAACTTACTAATGTAGTTATATCGGAGTTAATATTTAAAATAATGTTAAATTTTCTACTAAGCCTAATTACAAGTTTTCACAAATTTGGTTTACCATTTCACTTAAATTACTTGAGCTCAATTCATTCCTAGTTAAAATATCTAATAATTAATAAACAGCACTGTTTTCTTCCTAGAGGGAGAATCCAGTCATTAATTTCTTGTTCCAAATGGTTAAATTTGAGATTATCACAGAATGTATTTACAAACTAAGAAGGATTTTAAATAACAGACAAACAGTATCTAACTTAGTAGGCTTACACATTCATTTCCTAAGAGTAGCAGAATTTGAACATCCACAGTGGATTGCATGAACACCCATTACCATAAATTAAACAAGAACTATTTGAATTAATCAGGTGAAGTGTAAATTTTTAACTGGTAGGAGCTAATTAATGCCTAAATTCATTTTCTAAAAATCTGGTATAAAAGCAGGAAACAAGAAAACACATTTAACTCAAAGACTTTTTTTCGCCACATAGCCACCTATGGCTCCTGTTCTTGTGAGGTTAAGCTTTAGCTCTGTCTCCACCATCTGTCCGCGGTAGGAACTGCAAGTAATTAACTATGCAGACTCCCACAGCAATGAGGACACTCATTAGCAAAATGAACAAAGGGATAGTTCTGGGCTGCTACGGTCATCTGTTACACTGAGTGGCAGGTTTTGTGATGGTGTTCCTTCTACCATCTGCCCACACCACTAGTTTTAGCTTACTTAAATCACGAGACTTTTTAAAAATATACTACATTAGTAAACCAAGGTTAGGAAGATCATTAAAAGGTGAACTAGATGTAGCTACTTTAAGACCACATTACAGTCAATGAGAAATTGTGTGTGATTCATGGCCATCCTATATTAATTTTAAGTTGATAAAGGAACTTGCCAATTTAAAATTTTTCTATCACATGAAAACTAGGACTTCAGGTGATGGTTTATGCAGTATTTCTCCTGTGAACAGCTACAAGATGTGCAGATTCACTATTGCCCAGCTGTTTGAATTCCAAACTGTCCTTGGAACAGTTGTTTCTGAGAACTGGCATACTCTAGAGCCTTGCTACTCAAAATGTGGTCCACAGATTAAGGAGCCAAAGAATCACCTGGGAGCTTATTGGAAATGCAGAATCTTAGCTCCAGCCCAGCCCTACTATCTATCAGAAGCTGTACCTTAACAATTGCTGCAGACAATCCACATGCACAATCAAGTCTGAGAAGTACTGTTGAGAGCACTGCATGTGCCTTCTCAGCAGTCTCCCTTTAGCCACATTGGTGTCTCAATTCTGCAGGCTCCGTGTAATACTACTCGGACATCTCAATTTGATGCTGGGGGTGGAGTAGGGTTCGGATGCACGCCCAGGCTGCATGACAGTCACAGAGCAGAGCAGGTGCTTTCCCAATGAGTGACAACCAGGAAAGTGGCATGCTGGGACAGTGAAGCCCTGCAGAGCTGCCAGTCTTGAATGACAGTTCTCTTTCAAAACTGTCAACAGCAAACTGTTATGTACACCTGTTGGGAGGGTGAACGAGTGACGGTTGCACAGCTCATACGTGTGAGGGTAAGAAAAAAGGAAAAGGTTTTTCAAAAGAACAACTTCAACTACAATTAAAATACATTTGCACACGCACACACACACTGGCAATAGTCTGACATGTTAGCTTGTTTCAGCAGTTCTCAAGGGGATTTATTAACAAACAGCATGACAGCCTGATAACTACAGTGGCATGCAGTTAAGTCACAATGGTTTCCTATAGAACGAATCCTGAAAAGAAACTCAGTCCTTTAATAAAGATCCTCTCAGGAAAACTCAATGTTAAGGATGCCTGACCTGGAGAGATGAGGCTTCTATAACTTGAAGAGCTTCATTTTCTGATTTCAATTTTGTTATAAATACAACTTAACCTAGCTATTGATTAAACTTTCACATTCTTGTCAGATTTCTCTTAAAAACAGCCCTGAAGAGATACTAGGACTACTTATTAACTATAAAGCTACTTAGGTGGTTTGACTATCAGTAAGAATGCACTAGAGTGTTCCCCTAGTGTTTATGCAGTCTGTTGAGTTCAAGTTTTTTTTCCAAGTTATTTCCATTGCTACTTTGAAACTTTTCTGATTGTTTCTCTGTATTCTGTTTCCAAATCTAATTTCAGATACTTGACGTCTCACACTTTTTTATTCCACTAGAGGGAGCAGGTGTGTAAAATGAAATTTTAAATAACAAGCTGCTATATCATTTAGAACTTAAGTGGCATGAAGTTTTAGGAAAGCTTGTTTTTAGAGGATTAAAAAAAGGTATTTTCCCAGAGATTTATTTTCTATAATACATGATCTGCCTTTGCGGCATTTAGTCTGTGTTCCTGGAACGCACATAGTACTGGTGCTATACACTGCCCTCAATTTAGGTGGGAGACTGGGACCATATGTTTTAGTTGCAGTCCTAAGAAGCTGGGAGAAATGCATAGACCCAGTTAATAATATGCAACTCACTTTCCTCAAATCTTAAAAGGTTGACAGAAAAACTGATGTGGTCTCCTTGGGGACAAATTACAGTGGAATATCCAGGGTCTCTTGGAGGCCCTCCTTTCTTCCTCACAAAGCTACCACCCATCCTTATACAGGACATCCAGACAGACCAGTTAACTGATTGAGATACTGAGAGAGGTTAACATTCCAAGTAAGACCTCATGTTTTAGTGTAATGAGCTCCATTACTGAATTGGGACATGATCAACAATCCGGAGGCCAGGTCAGTGCATTTCACGGAATGTAAACTGGATGGTCATAAAAACTTATGTAGTGCCTCATAAATGATAACTAGAATTTATAGGCTTATCTTTCTTCAAAGAACTCAAAGCAGTTCACATCCAGTACAACAGGTATCCTTCTCATCACTCTTTCTTGGCCAGGCAGGACTCACTTTCCAGTTCACAACTGGAAAATAAATGGATTAAAATGGCTTCACCAATTTATGCTGCATTTCTTTGGCCAAGACACAATTCATGTCTGAAACTAAAACAGTTTTTTAGCCTTTTACATTAAATTATTTTCCCCCAAACTAAGAATAAATATAGATACAGGAAAATGTTAAAAAAAAGTAAATGAAAAAACTGGATATATCTTCTCTTCCAAAGCAATCAGAACATGTAAAAAGACTTGGTAGTCAATTTTACAAGATTTATTTTAATAATACTTAATACTATGTTGCTTAGAAGATACTCATTTTTTTTTGTTTTTGGAACATAAATAATTCAAATAAATTAAACAAAGCAAACACTGCTTTGTTTAATTTGCTGTTTAAAGTAAATCAACTGCTTCAGCAGTTGGTAAATGAAGTCCTTTAGAATGGTGCATATTCGTTTCCTTGTCTCTTCTAACTTCAAAGTTTTAAGTGTGGCATTTACATAAACCATAGATTGCTCTTAAAAGGACCAGCAACCTACAAGTGCTTTCTCCTAGTGTTAATTTGATTTATAACATCTCACATTTTTATGCATGTATCAATATTTATGTGTATATACATGGCCTGTCCAGGAAAAGTCCAGTCATTGTTAATATAATGAGAATGGTTTGCGTGACATCAGTGTAACCTAGCAGCCAAAAAGAGTGGACTGGAATGTGCATGTGTGAACAATGACAACTTCACTGTACCAGTCAGTGGGGGCAGTAGATGCTGTTGAGTGAGCATGTGTACAGTGTTACCATCACATTCAAAATGACTGAGCAAGTAGAGCAACGAATCTGCATCATATTTTGCATTAAGCTTGAACATTCCTCTGTGGAAACTATTTGGATGATTCAGAAGCCCACAGCTATGGGCAACTGGTGATTGGCAGCTTCATCATGACAATGTGCCTGCTCACCCATCATATCTCGTGGAGAGTTTTTTTTGGTGAAACATCAAATCACACAGGTGACTCAGCTTCACTACAACCCAAATTTGGTGCCCTGCAACTTCTGGCTTTTCCCAAAACTAAAATCACCTTAAAAGGAAAGAGATTTCAAACCGCAGATGAGATTCAGGAAAATACGATGGAGCACACGATGGCAATTTCAACAAAGGATTTTGTAGTGTTTTGAACAATGGAAGAGACTCTGGGAGAACTGTGTGAGGTCCCAATGTGCCTACTTTAAAGGGGACTGAGGTGTCATTGTCCTATGTTCAATGTTTCTTGTATCTTCTTCAAGAAATGTCTCCATTTTTCTCTATTGCCATAGTATATGGCTGAATACTTTCTGGACAGACCTCACATACATACGTAATATATATTAATTGTAATAAAAAGCATTATAATATAAATAGGCATTATAACAATATAATCCTATGCATGTGTATACAAGACAACCTTTAATTCTTATTGTGGAACACAGAGATCCACTTCCTTCAGTGGAATGTGGGTTCAGCTGGACCTCAGGTTCACCTACCATCTTTACCATTTAGTAGCTGTCTGCCTAGGGGGAAATTACTTAGCTACCATGTCTCTGCTTCCTCATCTGTAAACTAAGCTGTGAGATAAGGAGAGGTACTACTCAGGAGTTCACTTGGCACCTGCTAGCTGATATTCAATAGACTGTTATTCTGCCATCCATTCTCTCTGTGAGCCTCTCCTACTCACCTGATCAGCTTCTCGCTCTCAGAACTTAAGAATAAAGCCTCTCCATGGCTGTGGACTGTGTTGGGCCAGGATAGCCTAGTGGCTCAGAGCTGACTTGAGATGAAAATGAATTCACCCTCAGGGTCCACACTTTCCACAGCCCTTAAAATTCTTCTCTTTGACAGGAGTGTAGGCTGTCCTTTCTGCTCTCTTTCTCTTTCCATCTTTGTTCCCATCAGTTTTTTGAGCAGTAAAGCAGTTCCTGGCTCCCATTTCAGTAGAGAACTGGGGGAAAACCCTCTGAGAATTTCCTTCTTGACATTTCTCCTTAAGGCCACCCTACTCCAAGCTGGCTTCATGGAAGCCTCTGACTTCCATGGAGAGATAGTCTGGTGTCTTTCAAACTATCTTGACTGCAAAAAAGGGTGACAATCCTCAAAATTAAAACAAAAGTCTATTCACATGCTACTCTAGAGTGGGAGCATTGTTGCAGTGGGAGATAGATTATTTTATTGATTGCCATTATTTAAAAAATGACAATAATTATATTGCTCCTATTTATAATTATTATGGGTTTTCTAGAATGTGCCATCAGGCAAAAAAGGATTGGACTGGCCTATGTTATGGAGAGATGCCCCAAGATACATTACTTGTATTTCCTTTGTTCTTAATGCAAGGTTTTAGATAGTTATAATTTTATTTACATATATTCAAACTAATAGATCTTGCTTTAAAACTTACAGATTTTTGACATACAAGTTCTTCATATTTTTCTAATTCTTCTCTTAATTCCTTAATCAATTCTTCCTTGTCCTTTAGTTTTTTTAACAAAATAGTTATTTTGGCAGCAGTTGAGTCATGCGTGGAAGCCACCTCTTCTTCTCCCTCAAAGAATTCCTGGTGGGGAAGGCGGGGGTTGTGAGTACAGGGAGCAGCGTTAAAAATCAGACACTCTTGGCTAGCACCACAGAAACCATTTCATGTTTTATTTAAGCTACTGTATTGTAAGTTATTTGATTTTTGTAACTGGCACACAAGTTTTAGTAAATTTATTTATCAATATATTGAACAATATGCTGAAGTATCATGGCCTGCAGCACAGTATTATCCTATAAAATACAAAACAAAGTATGCAGTCTTACTCAGCTGCATCAGTCCTGCAAGTAATAGTAGTAAACTTTATTTATTTAGTAAATAATAGTAAATTCACATGATGATTGTGAATGTCCTACTTCAGTCTTCCTCTAAAAAGAGACAGCAACTATTCGATTATGTAAAGAAGGAAGCAAACTAATTTCCACGATGATTTGGAATGGAGATGTGGAAAGAAAGAAATACTGTTTCTTTTTCTTTTTTTTTCCCACTGAAATGGTGTGTTGACCTTTAATCTAGACAAACTATGCTTCATTTGGAAACTTCAGAAACTGAGACCAGAGTAGAGGAATATGCATTAAAGTAGAGGGGCTTTTTAAATTTTTTTTAATCCTCACCCGAGGATATGTTTTTATTGATTTTAGAGAAAGAGGAAGGGGGACAGAGAGAGAGAGAGAGGGAAACATCAGTACATCAAGGTGAGAGAGAAAGACCCAGCAGATGACCCCCCATACGTGCCTGCAACCTTGTGGTGTGCAGGAACAGGGTGATGCTCCAACCAACTGAGCCACCTGGCCAGGGCAAAATGGAGGGGTTTTTTAATGCAAAGCTGTGGCTAAGAGCCATCAGGCATAAAAAAAAAGAATCTTCAGGGTCTATGTGCATAACCATTCTAAAATTACATAATTCTAACATATCATTCCTCTTCTTTCTGCATAAAAAAAGATAGTTATGTTGTGCTTCTCTTAAAAACCTAATAAACTGTTTTTTGATAACCCTAATCAAATAGAGGTTAACTTTTTAAAAACCCAGTTACAAATTAGTTTGAAGTAAATTATTATGAGTTGATTTCATCTGTCATATATAGGATTGCCTCTATTTTAGTTCATTTGAGCTTATACCTTGAGCATTTTCCATATCATTAACATTTTACATAAACTTAATTACTGATTGTATAATATTCTGCTTTATAGAAATGCCATAATTTATATAATGATTATTTTTTTAAGTTTTCCATTGTATTTAATCTTTATACATAAATCTCTGTCCACAAATCTGATTTTCTTTTGGCATACACATTCCTAGAAGTAGAATTTCCAGCCAATGCATATGAATGTTCTAATGGCCTTGATTCATTTTATAAAGTTCTTTTTTAAAAGATTGTTTAATTTATATCCTACCTTGCGTATGAGGATATTTATCTTATGACACTTCCTGAACCATCCTATATTGTCACTTAGAAGGTGACAATATGTAAATATATTGTTTTATTTTTGTTTTAATTAGCATGTTTTGATCACCATTCAAGGTGAATTTTTTTATATGCTACTCACTATTTACATGTTGTACATTCTTAAAATATTCAGTTTTAATTATGTACAATTTTATTGAGAACTCAAAATATTTTTAGAATTTTCTTTGCTCTACATATTAACCAGTTTTATTAATTAGTTCTGCTATTTTAATTGGTTAGAGTATAAGTATGATTTCTTGACAGGCTTTTTTAGCATTTAAGTGCTTCCCTATTTATGGTCATTACTCTGAAGAATTGTATTACAAAACCAAGACAGGTTAAGAAATGCTTACAAACTAAAAACCATTACTGACTTCCAGCACATAAAAATTTCATTTTCAACACTGACATTCAAAACCATGATATCTATTTTGTGCTCTTGAGGGAATCACAGAAGAAATATTTTATTTTTATTATAGATTCATTACCAATACACTTGGGCACATGCACATACAAGAAATAGAGTAAAACCTAATCATACTGCTAATATACTTAATATTATATTTCAAAAAGTTAGAGATTTACAAACTAAAATTGCTCTACATTATAATGAATACCAGTAGACTGAGAAAAATAATATATTGAGGTGGAATTAATAGTCTAAACAGGAACATAACACTGACATAATCTACGCAGCACTAATTTAAAAAATCAGTATATGAATGTACAGGCTTAAGAAGAGTGAATTTAGAATAATCTATATGATAACATCACTTTTTAAGTTGGGTGATTTTTAAAGAATGGTATTGATTATGTAGATCTATCTTTTCCACCTGTAGCTATGCCTACAAATCCAGTGCTCTTCAGAGGTTAGGACACATCACCCCACTGGTACCTTGGTATTGCCAGCCATGTCAGATTCAGCAGGTCCCAACAGAGTTCACCATCTTCGCTGTCATCCTTTCTGTTTTCCCCCATTAACCACAGCACAAACCCCAAACCCATTTTCTGTCATTTTAAGCCCTTCTACTCCCTCACCAAATCACCAAATCTGTTCAGTCTACTCCAAAACCTCTCCTGAACCCAACCTCCCCTGCTCTGTCCCACTACCTTTGCAGTCCTTGCTTTGTTTGCCTGGTCTATTGAAATAGCCTGTTAACTTGCCTCCCTGCCTCCTCTTTCGTGCTCTCCAACCAGTCTCCACATTGTGGTCAAAATGATCTTTCTACAATGCATCTCTCACAAGGTAAAATCCAACTCTTTTAGCACAGTGCACAAAATAGCACCCTTCACAATTTGCTGCCAGCTTACCTGGCCACTAACTCATGTTGGCCTTCTCCCCCCTTCCTCCCACCCAAACAGGGCATTTTATCAGTACTGATACTCAGCATACAACTTCTCCAAAATGTCATGTTGCCACAGGTTTCTATGCCTTTACTCTTGGAGGTCCAACCCCAGCTAACAAGCTTCTGCTTGTCGGTCGAGCAGAATGGCATTAAAGTAGGCTAGCCGTGTCTACGGGCCAGCTTTGCAATCCCTTAGTAGTTTTGTGATGTTGAACAGTTTCTCAGACCCCCTATATCTCAGTTTTGGGTTTTTTATAAAGATTTTATTTATAATGCCAGTGGCTGTCAAATAGGCCACTTCCTTTTCTTCCTCCTATTCATCCCTCAGCTCACCAAAAAATCATCATCTGTCATCCTTTAAGGCTTAACTCAAGAATCACTTCCTTTCGAAAGTCTTCCTTCGATTGCCAAGGGGCAATTCTATTTTTTTCTCTTTAGAGAGAGTGGAAGAGAGGGAGAGAAATATTGGTGTAAGAGAGAAACATCAATCTGTATTCTCTCATATGTGCTCCATCCAGGGACTGAACTTGCAACCCAGGCATGTGAACTGACCTGGAATTGAACCAGTGACCTTTCCCTTTGTGGGATGCTGCCCAACCAACTGAGCCACACCAATCAGGGCAGTTGCTGAGATTCTTATCTCTCATTATCACTAGATTATGACTAACTTGAGCATAAGGACTACTTTTGTCTCTATTACAAAATCAGCCAATGGGTGGATGAATCAACCATTGAGGGAAAGAGTAGTTAAAGCCCTTAGCCTTAGGCATTGCCTTTGTTCTAGGAAGGTTTTACTAGAAACTCATGACCTATTTCCAGGACCATTCTGTAGGTCAAGTTCTCTTGGCACCTTTCTTGGTGTTCATCCTTTTGTTCAACAAATGTTTCCTGAATACCTCTGTGTATCAGGTTTTCAAGAAGCAGAGTGCCAAGATGAATAAAATTTAGTCCATGGTCCCAAGAACAAAAAGTTTAGTGTACACACCAGTCCATAAGTATATAATTGTGACACAGTTCAGTGTGGTGGTGATCCAGGAAAGAAAGCATTCCAGCAAGAAGAGACATTATGTGAAATTCCAGAGAGGTTACTAATAACCTGAGGTGTGCAGAAGGACACAGGTAAGTGCACATAGCTCATACTGCTGGAGGGTGAAGTTTTGCCGAGAAGTGGAAAGAAATAAGAGAGGAGACATATAAGGTCCTCTGGACCATGCTAAGGGTCTAGATGTCATCCTGCAGGTATGGAGGAGATACTGAAGTGTTTCAAACAAGGTGATGACATGATGGGATATGTGTTTTGAAAAACCACTCACTTTACTGGGCAGACAATGAACTTTAGGAGACCAGAAGATAACTGCTGGCCAGGCAAGCAATGTTGACTGCCTGAGCTATTCAGCGGTGAGAGAAAGAGGATGGATTTCAGAGGTACAAACTGGCAGGAAATGATAGCTCATCCAAAATATAAGGGTTCATTTGTTGCCCATGCTATTGTCTATGGTCACAGTTTTACCACAAACTTAGTGGTTTAAAACACATTCATGTATTATCTCACTGTTTCTGAGGGTCAGGAATTCAAGCATGGCTTAGGTGAGTCCTCTGCTTAAGGGCTACTAGCCTGCCAATCAAAGTGTTCAGGGGGATAGTCTCAATGGAGGCTCAACTGGGAAAGGACCTGCTCCTGCGTTCGTCCAGGTTGTTGGAAGAATTCACATCCTTCTGGCTGTAGGAATAAGGATGTCAGTTTTTTGCTGTCAGCCAAAGATTGCCCTCAGCTTCAGAGGCTGTCCACAGTTCTTTGTCCCTCCAAATGTTGGGGCTCTTAGACATGGCCTCTTGCTTCCTCCAAGCCAACAAAGGAGAAACTCTTTAAGACTGGAACTACTACACTCTTCCCTCATATAATCATTGTGCACCTTTGCTGTATTTTATTTATTAGAAGCAAGTCCCATGTCCTGCTCACACTCTAGAAGATAAGGGAAATGATCACACAAGTGTGTGACCATCTGAAGGCTGGGTTGTGGTACCCAACATAGGAAGTGACTCTTAGCTTCCCAGCTGGGAGACTGGCTGAATCATTGTGCCACCAGCTAAAGCCAGAAGACTCAGGAGAAAGGACAGAGTTGAGAGGGAAGATACTGTACAACTGGGTCATGGTGAGTTTGGGGTGACTTATAATTATTTTCTTGTAGAGACTTTAGTTTTTTGCCATTCCATATAACTAGGTTCTTTTTTTCTCACCTTCTTTTCGGCATAATGCTATTTACAAGGTTCCAGGGAAGGAAATTCCTCACAATCCAAGGAAATGGCCCCTGGGTGAGGTACATGTCCATCTTGGTTTCACAAGTCAGAGTCCAGAAAATTTAATCCCCTCTAAATACCAAAATGCAATGTTTAGGAATGACTTAATTTTATGAAAAATATATACAACCTCCATAAATAAGATCATAAAGCTTTATTGAGATACATAAAATAAAATTCACATATGTGAATCAAGAAATAATCTTGATAGATTGAATAAGTCATACAAATTTCTTCCAAAATTTATGAGTAAATTTCTTTTTTTCTAATTATTGATTTTAGAACAAGAAGAGGGAAGGGGATGGAGGAGAGAGAGAAAGAGAGAGATCATTTTTTGTCATTCCACTTATTTATGCATTCATCTGTTGACTCTTGTATGTGCCCTGACAAGGGATCAAACCTGCGACTGTGGCCTATCAGGATGACACTTTAACCAACTGAGCTACCTGCAGGGACTGGATAAATTCCCAACAAATTCAATTTTAATAAAAGTGCTAAAGGAAGGTTTTTGGAGTAGAAGAAAAATAAATAAATAAAGTTTATCTGGAAGAATAAAAAAGCTAGGACATTTTTGAGCGACTCAATGAAAAAGGATCTAAACTTACCATATATTAAAACATATTGTAATTCTAAAAATATTTACCACAGAAAAGCAATGGAGGGCCACAACACTGCATTGACAATGTTAACACAGAGCAATAAAACAGCCTAAGTAGGTTTGACATAAACCTTATTGTTGATATATGATGAATGTTAAACGAGGAGGCCATTAGACTGAGGTGGTTCTAATACCTTAGCAGCCTAACTAAACCAAAGCCAGTAAATGCCTCAAAGTTAAGAAGTAAAAACCTAAGGACAACCAATCACAAATAGCCAACTAGGCTTTCTCCAAATAAGGCGAATGCTTAAGCTATAACCAAATTGTCCTTGCTTTGCTCCCACCTTTTCTCTATATAAGTGCCGTTGGTGGAACGCTCCTATCAGTGGAGCGCTCCTGTTTGTGTGGTGTGGCTACTGGTGGAGCAGTCCTAACCACTTCTGGCTGGGCACTGCCCAATTCGAATAGATCTGTGCTCAATAGACTCTTAAAATTTTTAATATGCCCAACTCAATTTCTCTTTAAACATAAAGAAAACACTGTAAATCAATAGAAAAGGAAAAGATATTCAATGAATGACACTGGAAAATCATTTATTAATTTGAAAGCTAGTGACAGTCTCCCTGACTTTTACTCCTCCAGTCTTTCCAAGAGCTTTTTACAAGCTCTCTGACCCCTTTATTAAGTTCTTGTGTTTGAAATACCTAGAGTATTTTCTATTTTTTACCTGAATCTGAGCTAATACATTTTTAGAAAATATGTTCTTTTACCTTGAAATGTACACAGTACTATAATAACACACAAGAAATTGTTTTTAAAGTTAAATGGATTTAGACATTTGCCCCATAGCTGAAAAGGTACTCATACCTGTATCCTTAACTGGACTCCAGGTGGCAGCAGAGAGTTATTTACACTTAATCAAAAATTACATTTTAACCAAAAGTTTACTCTTCGGTTGTTTTTCCAATATTGTTCTGTTCTTTCTTATGACTAAGCCCTGATTTACAAACTGGGTGGCCAGAATTAGGAAGGCTCTCTGAGGTCATACCAAAAAGCCAAAGCAAAGATTCAAATAATCACTTTTGTATCATTAAAACAATTCTTAAATTAGATAAACCAACTAACCACAACTAATATACTGTTGGCCAAGCATATTTAACCAGCACATGTTTACAAAAAACTGATGAATATAAAGCACTTAACTATTTTAGGACTTTCTGCTCTTAGAAGTATAAAAAGTATATATAAAGAACCATAGTCATTTAGCCACATTTTTAGAACATCTGATATGCATTAGAAGTATATCAGTGTGCCAGAAATCATTGAAGACAGAAAGTACTATGAAAGCATGTTAAAAAAATTCATGGAATTCTGAATTACCCTCACCATGTAAACGACAAATATTCTGGATAACATAGGTAAAATACACCTATAAACACAGGGTAAGGGATATTGAGGCCAAAACAATAC
Organism: Anoura caudifer; assembly: GCA_004027475.1. Classification (NCBI taxonomy): domain Eukaryota; kingdom Metazoa; phylum Chordata; class Mammalia; order Chiroptera; family Phyllostomidae; genus Anoura; species Anoura caudifer. Next base: position 18,734 of record PVKU01008956.1, on the reverse strand, counting down.
TGAAGTGTGCATACTGAAAGCAGCCTTCACTCCAGTGCATTGGTGAACCAGGTGAATTGGAACCTTGGTTTACACCTCTTTACAGGGCACCGAGAAGAGACATTGCCTAGGTCTTCCTCAGCATGGCAATTCTAAGTAAGGTTGAGATACCTGAGGGCTACTCCTTCAGTGCAAGAACAAACTAGAAGTAACCACCTGGAACTCTATACCCCCTCCTACCCTACTGAAAGTGAAATTTCCTGTGTCTGGACGCTTGGTTCCAAGTATAGGGAGGGAAAGAATTTCTTATAAGCATAAGATGGACCACACAGTTTTATGGCCCAAAGTCATACATCTAGCTGAGAATTAGATTAAAATGGTCACAAACCCAGGAGTCTCACAAAGGCAAATATAAATATTCTCTACTATAATCCACTTCTATTTCAGACTTCAGAGAAGTCTCACAGAAATATGAGTTCACAAAAATCGTGAAACCCAAAAGTAAAAGATACATCATAAGTGACAGCCAGTACTTATCAGACACTCAAAGATGGAAGTTATGGAAATTGTGAAACATAGAATATATAAATCAAGAATATTTATATATGTTTATTTAAACACATATGAATAACCATACTGAATTATGAACAAAGAGCAAGAGTTGTAAAATCAAAAATTAAATAACTAAGCATAGAGCATCAAATAGAATTCCTAGTCATAAAAGACATGTGATATTTTTTTAAAAATCAATGGAAATGGATAAAATAGTAATAAAAATATGTAGTGGGGTTTAAAATATAGGATTAAGATATAGAACAGCAATAAGGCATATATTATTAAGCCTTTATTCCACCAGACTTTTGAGTTTAAATGAAATAGACAAGGCCCCGGACAAATATCTCACTATAGCTAACTCAAAAGAAGTAGAAAACCCAAACAGTCTTATAATTGTTAAAGAAACTGAGTGAGTCCAAAATATGTCAATCAATCCATCTCTCCAGGCCCAGCTGGATCCTCTGGCAACCCTAAATATTCAAGGAAGAAAATTTTCCAGTTTTATGCCAATGCTCCTAGGGAACAAATGAGGCATAACAGTCCAACTCGTTTTGTGAAGCTGCCATAACCCTGGTACCAAACCCAGCAAGGACAGCAAAAAAATGAAAAATCAAAAACAAACAAACAAAAAAACCAGGTCACCTCACTGATGAATGTAGATTTAAAATATCCTAAGCAAACATTAACACACTAAATTCAACAACAATTTTTTAAAGATTTTATTTATTTTAAAGATTTTATTTATTTATTCTTAAAGAGAGAGTAAGGAAGGGAGAAAGAGAGGGGGAGAAGCATCAATGTGTGGTTGTCTCTCATATGCCCCCAGCTGGAGACCTGGGCTGCAACCCAGGCATGTGCCCTGACTGGAAATTGAACCAGTGACCCTTCGGTTCACAGGGTGGCACTCAATCCACTGAGCCACACCAGCCAAGGAAAATTTTTTTAAAAAATATATATCACAACCAAGTTGGGCTTATATAAAGAAAGTTTGATTGAACACTAAAAACTCAATTAATTTTACCACATTATTAATTATAAATAGGTTAAGGGAAAAATCAAATGGCCTCTCAGTAGATGCATAAGATTCACATTTTACAAAATTGAAATAATGCATTCATTATTTGTTTTAAAAAGTCTCTTAGCAGAAGAAATAGCCTGAGAGTATCTACAGCAAGTATTAGGCATAATATTGAAACATTATATTCATTCCCTGTAAGATTAGATATAAAATAAGTATACTTGCTGTCATCACTTTATAAAATTGTTATTTGACCTTTTTGACTCCAAAAGGTCAATCTCATTTGGCTCAACATAATAAAAATTGATAATGATTATAGATATCTTAAAAGCATAGGATCACATCTGAATTCTGCAGTCAGGAGACCAAAAGCTATGCACCTAAATACTAAGATAGGAGAATTAGAAGCCCCAGTAGCCTAATGGATAAGGCATTGGCCTCCTAAATACTAAGATAGGATAATTAAGGGGCAGAAAAAAATACCAAGGAGTGCCATGAATATGTGAAAGTGTATGTTTATTTAACAAGAGCTAATATTGCACATATCATGTGCCAGGCACCCTTTGAGTGCTTCACAAAGATCAGTTCATTTCATCCTCAGAGCAGGCCTACGAGGCAGGTACTTCTGTGATCCTCATTTGACAGGTATGGAAACTGAGACAGAGAGATTCGGTACTTTGCCTGAGGTCACAGAGCAATTAAGTGGCAGGGTCAGGATTTGAACCCAAATAGTCTGACTCTGGAGTCTTTTTTTTTTTTTTTAACATTTTTTTTTACATTTTATTTATTTATCTTTAGAGGGGAAGGGAAGGAGAGAAATATCAATGTATGGTTGCCTCTCGTGTGTCCCCCACTGGGAACTGGCCTGCAACCCAGGCATGTGCCCTGACCGGGAATCGAACTGCGATCCCTTGGTTCACAGGCCCACGCTCAATCCACTGAGCTACACCAGCCAGGGCTGGAGTCTTTTTTTTAAAACATACACTATGCTTATTCTCAACTATAATATTATACTGTACTGCTCCAACCATTAGAGAAGTAATCTATCCAACAAGTGTATTTAAGAAATTGGTTATTGATATGAGTGTAGAGATACTGTTCCAGTTATCTATTTATTGCTGCATTTCCTCAAACTTGTTAGCATAAAACAACAATTTATTGTATTCATGAACTCCATGGGTCAGGGAGTTAGGGTAGGCACAGCAGATGGCTTATCACTGCTCCATAATGTCTGGGTGGGAAGAATGAATGGCTGGAGACTGGATGATTTGAAGGCTGGGCTCAATTGGGTCTGTGGGCCAAGTACCCCATGTAGACCCTCAAAATATCTGGGGGTTCTCACCAGTAGCAGCTGGAATAAGAGGGTAGAATCCAAAAGACAAACATTCCAAAAGTATAAGGATATCGTTGCAAGGCTTCTTTTGACTTGGCCTCCAAAGTCACGCAGCATCATTTCCTCCACATTCTGTGCTTATGAACAAGTCACTGGGTCTAGCCCTGATTCAGGGAAGGGGAATTATGCTCTCCCTCTGGTGGGGGAAAAGCAAGGTCACACTGTAGAGGAGCGGGTATTTGGGGATATGTCAAGGCCACCTTTGGAAACACAATTGGGTATGGACTCAGAGATTGTTGCCAGAGCTGTGGGTCCTGGGATAGATATTCTCAGCTGCAAGTAACTGAACAGACAGCTGACAGTGGCTTAAACACTCAGGGTGTTATGAACTCATGAAATAAAAGGGCCAGAGGGAGGGCAAGTCCAGAGTTACTTCAGTTGCTCAGTGATGTCATCAACACCCCCAATGCTTTCTGCTTTTCCACTCTGCCACACTTAGCACATCCAAAGTGTCTCAGCCTTTGGTTTTAGGATGGCTGCAGCAATTACAAGCATCAGAAGAAGAAGTAACAAGGTCAGGCAAAGAAAAAGAAGGGCATTTCTTCCCATGAGTCTCATTTGATTAGAGAGAACAACCGGCTCTCCAAATGTCACAGCCAATTTAAGTTCAGGTCCCATTGTTCAGGGACCTGACCTTGCCCATGTTTATGCCATAGCTGGAAAGGTACCTGGAAAAGAAAGGATCTAGCATTTTGGCTTGTAGAATAAGAAGGGCTTCTGCTAATAAAAAGAAGGAGGAGGGAGAATGACTATTGAGTGACCAGAATCTGCCATGAGTACAGACAACCGTCCATTCATTTTGCAGTTCTTAGCTGATTGCTAATTATGTACCAGGCATAGTGCTAAGACAGGCAGGGCAATGCAGTGAATAACACAGACAACATCCCTGATAAGGCTTACAGTCTGACACAGAACATAGACATGTAACAAGGAATTACATAATCAAACACAAATGTGTTAAGTGCTATGAAAATAAGTATGCAATCCATGCACAATTTGCTGGACTGGAAAATATTTCTTTATGGGCACATATTGAGATGAAAGAAGAGACTAATAGCTACTAGAAGAAGTACAAGGTCTTTATGAAGCCTAAAAAGTAATCACTGAAAACTGAATTTTTCCATTACATGGGGGAGTGAAGTACCAGTCTGGCAGGTAGAAGTGTCCCCATCATTAGAAAAGTTACTCCATCAAGAGCCAGAGATGATTTACTGGGATTTACTATGGGCCCAATGAACTCTCTCCTAAGACTATCTGACCTTCTTCTATTCAAGTGCATGTTCACCAAGCTGGATTCCTTCATCACCTGCCCAGCACTTTGGATACCTGACTGGAATCTTCCAGTATCTGGAATATTATATCCACCACCATAATGTGTTATTTTGTACAATTTAATGTGAGCATGAACAATCTTAGGCCTAATCCCTTTTCAGGAACCTGAAAATTGAGAAAACAGATCTTCAAAGGTAAGCACTGGATGACAAAAGGGGATCTACGGAAAGTAACCTCATAGGGTGATCTGATCATAAATTCCTGACTGGGCAGGTCATGGTGGGTAATCACACTCCAGTCATACAACGTTTTAATGAAAGGTTTATCTTTACCTCAAGCAAGCCACAGCCATTGTTTCTGTGCATCTAGGTTAACACACCTTTGAAATAAACTGTAATCACCCTCAAGAGAGCATATAATCATGTTAACCTGTAATCCAATGGCCACCTTGCTTTCTCCCACCTCCATATTCTTAAATCCCCCCTTTGATTTTAAATGCATAAACGTAGCTACAAAATTATCATTATGAAGAGCATTTGAGATCTTGCTCACTGGCATATGTCATCAATTTTTCTCAAATAAACTCTTATAAATTATCTACAGGTTTGAATTCTTTTATGTCAATGTAATACAGACTGGGAAGCCATAGTGAGCTACACTCTGTTCACTCTCAAGAAATAAAGCTGGCTTTGCCCAGGCCAGCGCTAAAAACTTACCCTGTGCATTCCTCTGATAATAGCTATGGCATCTGCCAACTGCTGATAGTAGCATTTTCTTATGTTATCCTCATTCTGCAATCCAAAAGTAAGTACAGTGAGCACTACAACGTATTTCTGAAAACAACTCTCATACCTACTAGGGAGGAACTCAGTATAAAACCATTCAAATCATCACAACTCCTTAAAAACTTTATTTTATAATCATTTCCCCTATGCTACAGCTATTATAATACATTCCATTTTTTTACTTACATTTAACCAAAGCAATAGAGTCTACATGGATAAAATAAATACAGATAATTTGAGGATTTTATTTCATTTTAATATTAAAATATTTCTAGCGTATTTCTAGAACTGCTATTAAAAGTAGTAAAATCTATTTGCATTCTGGTCCTTCTGCTTTTTGAATGGGATATGCTCAAGAAAAGAAATCTAGAGCCACGAGTCCATAAACTGCATATTGTCTAATTAATCAAATCATTTGGCCATTGTTATTTAGCATAACAATGAACAATGGTACATTTAGAAAAATACCCTTGATTCTGATACCAACTCTGATTCCAGCATGGAGTGTAAACAACAGTAGGTCTAGAGTCAGAAAGAATCAGGTTTCAGTATCATTGTGCCATTTACTTAAGCAAATTACCATATTTTGCCATGTATAACGCATACTTTTATGCCCAAATTTTTGAGGGAAAAATAAGAATGTGCATTATGCATGGGTATAATGATTATATACCAAGGGTATAATAATCCCATGCATAATGCGCACAAAAATGTGGGTGTGTATTATACACAGCAAAATAGTACTTAATTTTGGCAGCTCAGTTCCTATAGATCAGGGATAATAGCATTTCCATTTTAGGATTTTTAAAGGACTTGAGAAAATTGATTTAGAAGGCTTATGGTACTTAACATGCTGTGATCAACAATAAATGGAGTTAAATTTTTTGCTTTATAACAGAGAAGTAAGAGTGATGCCTACTCATAGTGACAGATAAATATGCTAATTTGGCCAAAGATTTTAAGAAATTCCTCAAAGCAGCAGTTTTCATATCTTTGGCTCCCAAAAAGCCATTAAAGCACAAGAGCACATAAAATTTGATGACTGAGAGCCAAATCATCAAACTGGCCTGGAACCTGAACTCAGCAGTTTTAAACTGGTGATTCTGAGCAAGTTAACCAACTTTTCTGTGCCTCAGTCTCCTCATCTATAAAAGAGGGATAATGGTACTACTTCATAAGGTTAGTATCATTCATAAGGTTAGTACCTTCATAAGGTTAAATAAATTCATATAGAGTATTTAGAAAAGTTCCTGACACATAGCAAAACTGTATGTATTATATAGCTGTATGTAGCTCTATGTTGCTATAATATGGGGCACAAACATGCAAATTAAATTGCCCTCAAAAGTTGCTATGTTCAAAACTGTAGTACCTACATATCTAAGCACAAGATCAATACACACATACACACGAGAGAGAGTACTTCTACCTGTTGATAATGTTTTTCAATCATTACGATCCTGTCATGTAGAACAGTAAAGAGATTGAAAGACTCCTCTTTAAGACGGTCCTCAAACTTCAATTGAAGCAACTGTTTCAGGAACCCAAAATCTACCTGAAGGGATTTAATAATCTAAAAAAAGAAAAACATGCATTATTATACAGAGTAAGGGTCCTCTGTGTTCAGACTGTAACACCATGCCTGGTTTTTGGCATGTAACCTGGGTACCTGGTTAGGGGATTGTCCTGTCTTTTTAATTTTTTTAAATTTTTATTGATTTTTTAGAAAGAGAGAGGAAAGGGGATAGAAACATCAATTTGCTGTTCAACTTATTTATGCATTCATTGGTGGATTCTTTCATGTGCCCTGATCAGGGATCAAACTCACAACATTGGAGTATTGGGACAAATCTCTAATTAACTGAGCTACCTGGCCAGGGCTTGGACTGCCTTTTAAGATTACCTGTCAAATACTGCGTACACAGAATTGGAAAGTGCTGCTAAAGGATTATAAGCTAATGGAATAAGAGAGAGGAGGTTCCTAGTAATTTACTCTCATGCATAATAAAACGCCTGTGCTAACAATGATCTTTTGTCATACCTCAAAATGTATAATTTTAAAGATGTGAAATTTGGATCAGAAGAGATGGGCTAAGTCACTATTTGTTATGAGTCTACTAGCCAACCACTTAAATGTATAACCAGTGTGTTGATCATTATTATTTGTGATCATTAAAACATAATGTATTTTTGTTTCCCACTGTCCATTTAAAATGTATTCCTAGTTAATCTGCCACTGTCCTAAATGAAAACTTTAGGCAATCCCATGACTTTTTGTTCGTTCTTGAGAACAGAAGTCCTACTATCACTCAAATCACAACTTCAAAAATATCATTTGGAATATGACAAGTATGAGTTAATATGATCACTTCCAACCTCATTCATGGACTTCTCCCTGTACATCAAGAGGTAAGGGCAGTAGCTGCCTGTCTTTAAGAAAAAAAGTGTGATTCACTCTTGAACTCTCTCCTGTTTCACTTCTCCTTTCACACTTCAGTTGTTGGGCTTCCAACATGGACAAGGTCAAGGAGAGCATGGCTGTTCCTACATGGTGGGGCAGCTTCACCCCCCAGGACTGGCAGGTCAAGAGAACTAACTTTTCTTCCCTTGGGCACTGACATAGCTTCTACAGAGATTCCCATTGCTGGGGCCCTCTTCCCTGTTAGGACCCTTTCTCCTGTGGATGCATAGTGACCCAAGCAGATGCTTCTGTACTGTGGTGATCATGGCTGCCCCTTCCTCAGTCCCTGTGAATCTGGAGTTCTCCTTTTTCTTTTCCCTGCTATTGGTGGTCCTCTGTCCTCCTAGACCACTCTACTGAATAGGACCCAGAATATCCCACATTGGCTAGCACTCTTGCTCTTTCTTCTCCTCCTCCCCATTTTCCCCTTCCTCCCCCTACTCTCCCTTTTCCCTTTCCTCTCCCTCTTTCTCCTCCCCCCTCCTCCTTCTTCTCCTTCCCCTTCTTCTTCTCTCTCTCATAGATCACATCTGGCCCACGGAAAACAATCACTCTGAAGTGTAGACTGATCCCAACTTAGCTACTCTGTCTCCTTGTCACAACCCACTTTAGCTTTTTTACACATGGATCAAGCACTAGTCCTCTATGTCTTCCAATAACAGAAAACATTTCAAGTTCCACAGAAGCCTGCCTTACTAGCTGTCAGCTGAGGAATATCACTTCTGCTGCCCCATCCCCCACAAAGAGCATGGCAATAGTGCTTCTAAAGAAACTGCTCCCGCGATTTGTTTTCTCTTCACCTCTTGATCCCCTTTTTTATTGCCCTTGATCTGACTTAAGAGCTAAGAGTCACTGGTCTGATGTGCAACATTCCCTTTCCAAATTCTGCAGATGGGATCTAACTCACACTCACTTTAGAATTTGATGCTTAGAAAGCATTCTGGAAAGAATCACATTGTAGTATCCTCATGCTTTGTGTATGGTTTTATTTTGCAGGTAAGGATATCAAGACTTTGAGAGGTTAAGTAACTAAGTAGTCTAATACTATGTGGCTGATAAGAGAAAAGCCCAGACTTGAACAGACACTGACTCATATTCCTTTCTCCTTATATAAGAGTACTATGTTAAGAAATCATTAAAAATTATATCTTAGAGCAAGTGAACTCTTAAGAAACTCCCTTAATTGCAGGGACAAGTAGAGATGACTTTGCCTTTAGAACGACCAGCCCTACGGCTTTGCCAACAAGAACCAAACTTCTTGTTCTGAAGAAGGAAGGCACAAGGATCCCGGTGTGGTCAAACAAACACCTGCTGGACCACAGACTCCCATTGATACTATAAACTCTAGATATATAACCAAAACACAACCAACAGCTCAAGGACACTAGAGAATAAAAAGGAAAGAAGGAAGGGAGGGAGGGAGGCGTGGCAGGAGGACGTTAACACATAGAAAGTGCATGTAAACAGTGTCTTTAAGAAGGTTCCCAAAAGCAGCCAGATAACATTTCCATCTCAATTCTATTGACCAGAACTTAGTCATCTAGACATCCTTAGCTGCAAGGGAATACAGTTATAAAACTTTCCCAAAGGCATTTAAAAAGACAACAAATTGGCAAGTATGTAGGAAAAGAGACAGCCTCAGATGTTAACTAGTGGGAGTGTAAATTGGTATAAACTCTATGCAGGGCAACTTGGCAATATCCTTCAAAATGACTAATGCATACATCCTCTGACTCAAAAACTCCACTTTTAAGAATTTCCACCACGGATTTGCTGGCATATGAGTATGTACAGAATTATCACAGTAAAAGATTTGAAATGACCAAAATGTCCATCAATAGGAGGAAAGCTAAATAAATATACACGTTTCTGTGATATGATGCACTTGTGAAATAAATAAGGAAATCTTATTAAGGAATGATTTTCAAGTTCTATTTTTAAGTGAAGAAGGAGAAACAAATTACACAAGAGTATTTATAGTAGTGGGATGCCACCTCATGTGACTTTTATTGATTAGGAAATTTAATAATAACTCTTGATATCTGACATACATGAAATGTTCTGTTTCTGTACAGTCAAAATAGTTCCAAAGGAACTATCTGACAAAGTTACATGTCAGGTAACATAGTTATTTGTCATATTATTCTCTTCTACAATTTTTAAAAAGTATCATACATAGAAAATGTTCACAGATGTTGAATTACAAAGAGTAGCAAAACACCTCACCAAAGAACATATATAAGCACAACATAAATATGACACAAATATAAGTAATGGTTCATATTGATAATTTTTTTAAATCCCCACCTGAGTATATGTATTGATTTTAGAGAGAGAGGAAGGGAGAGAGAGAAACAGAGACAGAGACAGAGACAAAGAGAGAGGGAGAGAGAAAGAAAAAAACATCAATTGGTTGCCTCACATAAGTGCCCTGACAGGGGATTGAACCCATAACTTTTTTGGTGTATAGAACAACACTCCAACCAACTGAGCCACCCAGCCAGGGTCTTATTGAAAATTTTTAAAAGCACAACTGTTATCCAATTCAGTTTGTAAAAGATGCTAATATTTTTAATTTTTTAATCATTTCAGTTCAGTCAAGAAAAGAGACATAAAGGCAATCAATACTTAAAAAATTATCTCAGAAGTTTCAAATTGATCCAGATTTACCTGCATTAGCGTTTGTGTAGATGAGCTTAACTCTTTTAATGGCAAAATTTCACTGGAATCCGTTTGAGTAGCATGGTCTGTGCTGAAAAAGCCAACTTTCAAATCATCTGATATGTTAAGTCTAAAAAAAGATGAAATGTGCTTTATGTAGCAGATATTTCCTTAAAAATATATGTTAGTGAGTATATTTTTTGTATAAATCCTATTATATTTTAAAGAGGGATTAATAAAGTGAGGAAACCTCTGAATCACCTGCTGATAATCTGAGGTTTTCACCAGGACGCTAAGGGATTACCCTGTTCCCTGGACTGCCGCATTTTGCTCCACTGATACTCATTTCCATTTTCTGAGAGCTGATCAATTGATAAGCCCCCTTTAAGTATCTTATCTACTGTTTTATGTGTGCTACCACTTGAAGCCATTATAAACTATACACAGGCATATCAAGAAAAAGTAGTTTAAGATGGTGGTTCTCAAAGTGTGGTCTGAGGACCCCAGGGACTCCAAGACTCTCAGGGAGCCCTCAATGTTAAAATCATTTTCATAATAATATTAAGATTTTGTTTGCCTTTGCACTATAATTCTTTTACAAGTGGTCACTGGAGTTTTCCAGAGGCAGCAGGGTATGTGACTGCATGGCAGATTGAATGAGAATTCAGGTATTTTTTATTAAGCCAGGCATTGAAAAGAGCTGCAAAAACCTAAAAAAGTGACACTAGTCCTATTAAAGTTTTTGGTTGGAAGAATACAGTTTGTTTTTCTGTGAAATGTGACTTATATTAACACAGAATTGATTTATCATAATTTTAAATGATCACTAGGAATAGAGAAGACATAAATTAAAGTTCTTTGAGGTCCCCAATTTTTAAGACTGTAATGAGGTCCTGAAACCAAAAGTTTTGAGAACTGCTTCTTTGTGATGATCACGTAACTGTATTGTATTTGATTTTCAAAGTCAGTGCTTGAAAAATCTGAGCAGGCCAAGAGCAAGTATTTGTAAACTCCTCCTACCAACCTTTAATGACAAGCATTTCAAACAATAACAAGAAGGCCAATATTCTGGATGCAATCTTTCTTTTTGAGGTTGTTGAAACTTACCACAACTATTGGTTTATAAAATGTCAGCTAAAAAAAAAGAAAGCTATAAAAGCTCAAGTGGAATTGTTGGTGGAAATCGGGCTCTGTGGTGTGGTTTATTGATGATATTCAAGTAAGGGGGTTCCCCTCCTGACTTCCCAATGTCCCGTCTCTGTCCATCTCACCACAGAGAAAGTCCAATCTTGTCTTCAATAGGGCCAGAATGAAGGCCATTGCATAGAGTTTATGCTCCGTATTAAAGTCCAGTCCAGCATTTGGCTAGCTTAGCATGTGTTTCCAGCTGCAATCTGTTTCAGGATCCCTCCTGGAGGTGGCGTGTGGAGTTGCATGTCCACGGGCCACATGGTCATGCAGAGAACAGGTGTGTGTACCATCCAAGTGCAGGTCATGAGCAAGAGAGAGAGAGAGCTTCTTTGTTCCCCTGGGGTTACAACCAGGAGCTTGGGTTTGGGACTGACCAGGTGCTTTCTCAAAAACACCAATCAACTTCTCAAATTTCTATGGGCTTTGCATGAGTTTACACCTTCTAGTTAGGCCTCTGTGATCCTGAGCCTCCCCCTGTGCCTCCCAACAATCTGGAGAAGGGAGGGGGAAGGGAGGAGTGTTAATCCCCTTGGCACAGAAATGCTGTAATCCCTCAGGGTGTGAAGCTATAGTTTTCTGGCTAGCAAGCGGGTTTATGCTTCCCATTTTATTAAGTTGAATATCTAGTTCCCTTTGCTCTCTTTCCTTTATCAATTTCTAGTTAAATACCAGTGGTAACAGAATGACCAGACTTTTCAGTGCCATCTCTGAAGACACCATGTCTGCACTTCTGTTTACACAGGGGTCCAAGGGGAGAGGTCTTCTCTGTGACTGCGGACATTGTCACACGTAGAAATGATGCCAAGAACTGCCACAGTTATCTGGTGACCACCAGAAGGTCCAGCCAGAGGGGCAAACCCAGGACATAGATAATGAGCTTTTAAAAAGATGGAAATCATTTTGACTGATGACTTTGTATAAACATTGATTCAACTAACTCTGAAACCTGTCATACCTCTGGTCTTCCTGTAACATCACATAATAAATGCACCTGGTGAGAGTTTCTGTCTACCGATATGCTAGCTGTGTGACATAACATAATTATTTAAACTTTCTGTGCCTTAGTTTCCTCATATGCAAAATAACAGTGCCCATCACATACAGTCATTGTCAAGATTAGTGTGTTAAGACTTAGAAGTACTGTGAATGGTGCATGTCACATAGTAAGCCCTTCAGCACTATTACCCACTATTGATGCTGTGATGGTGGTGATTACGATTATTACTACCACACTGTAAAATATCATAATTTTTCATGTTTGGAGAATACTGTGAAGGCATAGCAATATTCATCTAAGAAAGACTACTTAAATTTTTTAAAACTTTTTAATATTCAGAATAATGATTTGCTATTAATCTCGCTAAATTTTCAACTGATCTTCCACACACAAGTATGCTGATAATAGACCTTGTCAACAGTGTGATCTGGGTGGGAAGGGAGCATCAGTAATGTATATCTCAATTTCAATGAAAATTTCTAGTGTTTTTCCACAGAAAATTGTATTTTAGATTGGGTTTAATTTATTGCAGTAGTCTGTATTTTTTTCTCACTAGCCCAGTACTATTCGGAGAAGATGTCTCCCTGGGCCCTGAGCATCTCTGCACCTTCTTTCTGCACAGGCTAAGACTGTGAAACCCCTACCATGCATTCCACAGGCCATTCTCCAGAGCTGTGTTCACAGTGAGCATCCTTGAGGATGAGATAATTTTTTCCTCCCACCAAAACAAAATAGCTATGGTGGCAGAGATGGAGTTCAACAGCATGGTCTTCCCCTTACTAAAGGAGGCCTGGATGAGACAAGCATTGAGTGCCTCATCAGTCAACAGCAAGATCAATACTGAGTCCCTAATATGGAAGTATTAACCGATGAACAGGGATAGCCAGCCACTTGGTGGCAAGTTGATAACACTGACCCTCTGAGACAGACATATATTCTAGATACCAATTTGTATTCCTTGACCATAATGCATCTGCCAGAACCACCATCATTGATAAAGCATTACAGAATGCTTTATTCAGCATCATGACATCATGCATAGCATCACTCCTGATCAAGTTACTAATTTTATAGCAAAATAGTGCAGCAATGGGCTAATGCCAGTGGAACTGACTGGTGTTATCATATGTCCCATCACCCTGTAGTTGCTGGCCTAATGGAAAGGGAGAATAGCTTATTGAAGATTCACTTATGGCAGTTGAGAGCCTGATCCACGAAAAGACATGGTCCTGTCTTACAGGATGCAGTACAGTGGTGCTATACTTTGAATCAGTAGTGGTGCTCCGTCTCCCATGCTATAGGTCCAGGAATCAAAAAGCAGAAGTGGAATTTACATCTTGGGCTAATACACCTAATCACCCACTCCTGAAATTGCTTCCCATCCCAACATTTTTATGATCTGCTAGCTTGGAGGTCTCAGTTCCAAGGGGAAATGGTAAACATTTAACCAAAGGCAGAGAAAGTAGTCACTCTAGGGGCTGAAATGACTGTGTCTGGCTGGGTTGCTGGTATACAGTGGAGTCAGGAAAATTATGTTGGGAACTCAAGAGAGTCTCTGGGATGCCTCTTAGCATTTCCATGCTGAAGGGGAACAGAATTTGCCACCCCAAAATATGCCTCTTTGGCATAAGTATTATCTTGAGCTGTTTATTTTTAAGAAACAGCAGGCACAGGAGAAACTCCAAACAGAGTAGAAGTTGCTCTCTGTAAGGGACATTTGCATTTATATGGGAATTTATACTTGTAAGGTTCTCTCTCTCTCTCTCTATACCATGAAGAGAAAGGAGATTCAATCTCTAGAAACTCATCAGTAGAGAAGGCTCAGGCTTAAAGTTGCATAACAACCATACTGTGCTTTGCCTGATTGTCTCCCATAACTGGCTTCCCCTCTCCCCACTACATCTTCTTTACTCTTTCATTGTAAAAAGTACTTAAGATGGTGGATTGGACCATTTACAGGAGTTAATTAGTTTTCCTGGGTACTGCGCATGTGTACAGGGAATATATAAATATATATATTTCAAATTATAGGAGGTATATGTGTTATTAAACTTCTATTTTTCTCCTGTTAACCAGTCTTTTATTAAAGGGGGTCTCAGACAAGCACCCAGAAGGGTAAAATGAAAATTACATTTTCTCCCCTAAAAAAAAAACAACAACAAGATTTTGAAACTCAAGACCATCAGGAATGAAGATTGGGATCTCCAAGCTTGGGCAAGTTTCTCTGCCACTAGCCACATCTGAGAGAGGACTTAATTTCAGCCTTTGAGTGTCACAACCCCATTCTGCATTTGCATCTACAGTAACTGCTTAAGTCTTTTGCCATTTCACTGCTTTTTATGAGTTAAAAATCCTTGCTAATGTTTAATAAGGAAAAGAAAAAAACTCACCAGTTCAAATACTGGTGAGGTTTCTGCCTTCTGTCCAGACCATGAGTGCTACTACATCAATATAAAAAATACAAACTGCCACCTAAACTTTACCTGCTTCTTTTAATCTACAATGCTGCACATTTGACAGAGCCCTGTGATTCACCCTTCCAGTCCATGAATGCAATCCTTGACCACTGCAGTGCCAAGCACTCCTTTTTACTCTTCAACTTCATGTTTTATTAAGCTTCACATGTGTGTTCTTTCTCTTTCTTTATAAGCAAAAAATCTATTGTGGGTAGTAGGAGTATGAACTGTGGGTAGTTAGTATTACAAATATATAACGTTATATGTCAATTCTATCTCCAAAAGCTTGAAAACAATAAAAGCACACACAAAAAAATAAAAACTAAAAAAACATTTTCAGGATATGATTTTAAAATGTAGAATAATGTTTTCAGTTATGCCTTCTGGTGTCATAATACTAAAGTACTAAAGTAAAATATTTTTAATTAAGTTCAGAAGTTGTATAGATACCCCCATTAGAGTACCTAAAAATAATATATGTGCCTATTTATTGAGTGTTTAATTCATCCCATGTGCTTTGTTAAGACATATGCATCAACACACACATTTTCCCCTCAGGTTATACTCTCAATAATCTCTTAAGAAAGATATTAACTTTCTTGATTTGAAGATGTAGAAACTGAGGTTCAAATAGAGTAAATAACTCATGTAACATCATAAGCCTGTAGTGACATGTTCCTGTTTTCCATCCCTAGTGAGAACAGGACTGTGCTCTAATGTTCCTCATGTCCTAACTTACTGCAGGACTGGCTCAGAAAGATACAGCCCATTTTGAATCTAAGTGAAACCGGAAGGTTCATCCTTCAGTTTCCTGTCAAATCCCAATGTCTCTAATTATAAATGAAAACCCCACTGCCTAGAATGGAAACCCATATCATTTAGCTAAGTGGTTCCTACACCGTTCTTATTTATAGTCTCAATAATTTGATTTCTGAATAATAGCTTGGTTGTTATACAAAAAATATAGTTTTGGAAAGGTAACAATTATAGTTTTTAATAAACTAGATATAAAATTAACGTGTTAATTTGTTATAGAAAACAGATCAATGAATATTTACTAATAGAGTACAATGATACTTCTCACTGAATCCTAGAATAGTCTATCCTAATAAATGCTCATTAATGAATGAGTCAAAGAAAATGGCATTAGTGTAACTAGCTCAAAATGGTCTTATCCTGTTTAACAAGATATTGAGTTGCTTTTCAGAGACAACAGATCAAAACCGCAAGTCATGCAGCCCAAGCTTGTACAGAGGAGAGAACTCTGACCTACAACTGCTGCACCAGGAACCAAAGTCTCATCCTCTCCTCTCCCCAAAACCAAAGGACAGGGACAAACCAGAACTTGAACACCAGAAACCTATCAGAAGGGCTCATCATCCAGAAAGATTCAGTGCTGATGCTCCTTTAACATAAATGGCCATGTTCCATAGTCCTTTAATTAAAACTTGCCCCACCAGCCCTTCTGCATATGCATTTTCCCAAGCCCTTAAAAAACCCTCAATCTAGTCCAGTGAGCAAGATGGATTAGAGCCACTATTAAGTCTCCCATCTTCTCAGCTGGTACCTTCTTTATAGATAAACCTTTCGTTACTCCCTGCTCTGACGTTTTGAGTTTTGGCCTTCTGAAGCATCAGTCACACGAATTTGGGTTTGGTAAGATTAGGTATGCTAAACTTTTACTGTGGTGCACTGCTAAATTTTAAATTAAAAAAAATTGCTTTCCTGTCTTCCTCTTCAAAGAATATACCCTACTGATAGGCCCCAAGGCTCAAAGAGACTTTTCTTTGTGGGTTCATTCACTGTCCAGGTTATCTCACCAAGTTTCCCAGCTCTAGATCCATCTTTGTGGCAAACACTCCCAAGTTGATATAGCCAACCTAGACCTCTTTTTTGAACTCAGACTAGAGGCTAATAGAATATGGCACCCCAAAATATATCTCTTTGGCATAAAGATTATTTTGAGCTAATTATTTTGAGAAACTGCAGACACAGAAGAAGCTCTGCAAATAGAGGTTGCCCTCTTGTAAGAGAAATTTTTATTTACAATAGAAATTTCCATTTTAAGGGTCTCCTCTGTACCAAGAAGAGAAGGATGAGTAGTAGACCACAGGAAGAGGATATCATCAACGGGGAGGGCGCTGACTTAAATTGGCATGACAAATCTTACCCTACTTTACCATGCTTTCCCTGGTAACATCCCATAACACCCTTTGTTTTTAGCTACAGGTGATATGTAGGGTGGTGGCTTCAGCTATTTCAGGGATTTACTTAGTTTTCCTGGTATCCCTCATGTACACAAGAGGTATATATGTTATTAAACTTCTGTTTTCTTCTCCTGTTAGTCTGTTTTATATTAGAGGAATGTGGGGAGTGGAGTGGGGGTGTGTCTCAGCCAATAACCTAAAGAAGTTGAGAAAAAAGTGTTTTCCTCCCCTACAACCCTTAACTGTTTTCCAATTTCAGCCATTATCTTCATTATAATCTATTATCAAAAGTACAAGCAGAGAAATTCTGTGGAAAGTTTAGCCAGATGATGTCATTCCTTTACTCCAATCCCCTCATGGCTTCCCATCTGTGATAGTGTGATTTGAAATAAATATATATTGATATTTTGGTCTTTATGCCTCATAGCTCCCAAAACCATTAGAATTTCCTAAACAAGAGCAATGAGAGCATCTTTTGTTAAATCTTTCAGTGTGGAAAAGGTAAACTGGTATCTTTTGTCATTCATAACAAACTCCTTTCAATGACACCTGTGCACCTGAGTTTGTTAATGAGGGACCTTTGGAAAGCCCTTAAGGATGGGGGCAGTTGTCAGAAGAACCAGCCACTATTAGAGGGTTGGACCTTTTAATCCCACTCCCCACTCCTACCTCCAGAAAGGGGCTGGAAGTTGAATCAATTATCAAAAGTGAATGATTTACTCAATCTTGCTTACACAATGAAACCTCCATAAAATCCCTAAATTACAGGGTTCAGAGAGCTTACAGATTGTTGAACAAGAGCATATCTATGTGCAGAGGGGATGGTACACCTCACACTCCACAGGGACAGAAGCTCCTATGCTCAAGTCCCTCCTGGGCCTCACCTTATGTGTCTCTTCATCTGGCTGTTCATATGCACCCTTTAATATTTTTGTATGAACAAATAACCTAATAAGAAAATTGGCTTCCCGACTTTTGTGAGCTGTTCTAGCAAGTTGATAAAAACTGTGGAACCTCCAATTTATAACTGATGGTCTGAAGCACAGGTGAAAGTCTGGACTTGCGTTGGCAGCTGAAGGGGAAGAAGGGGGACAGTCCTGTGAGACTGAACCCTGAACCTGTGGGATCTGATACTATCTCTAGGTAGACAGTGTCAGAATTGAGTTAAATTGTAGAACACCCAGTCAGTGTTCACTAAGAATTTGGAGAATTGCTTGGTGGTGTACAACAACAACAACAACCCTATCATATCATCTCATTTAAAGTAAAAACTGAAGGCCTTACAGTGATCTAGGTCCCACACCATCTGGCACCAACCTCTTACCTCTGACTTCATCTCCTCTGCTCTCTCCTGTCACTTTGCCTCAGCCACACCGGCTTCCTTGATGGTCCTAGAACACCCAGGTTCACTCCTTTCCAATTCCTGTTCTCTGCTTGGAACACTTTGTCCCTATACATTTACATGGCTCCCTCTCAAGCCAGCAGTCTTCACCCTAATGTTGTCTTGGCCAAGCCTTCCTTGACCACGGTACCTAATATTACTCTCCACACAGGATTCCCTCTGCTCTCTCCTGTTCTGTTTCTTCTCTGGCACTTACCACTATTATCTAACTTATTAGTATATAGTTTGCTTGTTTGTCATTGGTTTCCTGACTGGAATGTCAACTTCACAAAGGCAGGGCTTTTGTCCATTGGCAGACTGCTGTCTCCCCTGGGCCTAACTCTGCAGTAGTCCCAGCATTTCAGTCAATACTGGAGC